>JAYJMB010000506.1:0-17915 GCA_036873735.1 Pouteria campechiana
AGACAAGTCTATTACTCTATCTCCTATCCATGATTTTCGAGTCTTTGAATCATAATTGCAAAGTAACACCTTAACTATATGTGTATACAATTTCTCCCTGCAACTCATAAACTTGGTCCAATTCCAAGTCATTTTCACCCAGTCGATCGAAATCAACACACCTTCCCTTCACTACTTTCTTTATTTTCATAGAATTCATAAATCTATTGTATGATTCGTGATTATTTAGGAAAAATGCCTCTAGGTGGTAGTACTCATCCAGCCTTCTCCATTGTAAAAATGCCTCTAGGTGGTAGTACTCATCCAGCCTTCTCCATTGTGATGGATATGCTTCCACTTCTTCTTCCTCTCTTTCTCTTCTTCTTCTGAAAGACTATACATGCTGATGCTGCTACCATGCGTGATTCAGCCATTTCAGTCATGATTTTGGATTGCGATGAAGAAGAGATGGATTTAGAAAATCGTTAGGCCGAAAATATGGCGCAAATAGGAAAAACAGAGAAGAAGGGAGGTGCGATAGGAGAATATTTAAATATTATGGGAAGACGCTATGTCAACAATGAAGATGGGAACATTGCTAAGATTTTGGACTTGGGAGGAGAGGCGAGGTTACTATGTCTGAAATGAAAAATCGACATTGATTTCCCTATATACATTAGGGTTTTACTGTGTTTCAAACATGGAGTTGACAGTGGAACATGGAATATGGGTTTCGGACATAAAAGGCCTTTGTTTGGGATGTGGATTACCTGTTAGGGTCTTACTACGATTGAGACATAGAGTTGACAATGGGACATGGAATCTGGGTATTCGGACATGGCGCATAATTTGGAACATTGATTATGGAATGGTTTAGTGCATTTCAGAGATGGACATAAACTTAGGACATTGAATATTGGTTTTCGGACATAGAGCATAATTCGGGACATGGATTAAAACAATGAGCAATCTAATTTTTTAGGGCTGTATTTTAAATTTTTAATCCAGATCTACTTTTAATTAATAAAATTTACACTAAAAAAATTAATAAAATTAATGAGATTTACACTAAAAATAAATTATTGACATTTACACTAAAAAAATTTAATATAATGAAATGTACAGTAAAAAAATTTTAATGGAATTAGGGAAATTTCCACTAAAAATAAATTAATCAAATTTAAACTTAAAAAATTAATATTCAGTTTATTAATTTGCTTGCTGATGTTCAATTATTTTATGACTCAAAAAAATTATGAAATTTTCATTAAAATTCCATGTCCATTTTTGGGTTTTGGGTTCAATAAAAATTACGAAATTTTAGTGAAAAATTTTAGTGAAAAATATGATAACTAGCTATGAAGAACTTCTAAATTTAGCTGATCAAATTAATGACCCAGAAGTCCAAAGACAATATCTAATGAAAATTAAGTTTATGTTAAAATAAAAGGAAAAACCTCCAACCCCTATTTACAATTTAGAAGAAATTCTAAAACCATCAAAATACCCAAAGAATGATATATTAGAATCTATAACTTTAAAAGAAGAAGTAAATGAACTTTGTAAAGAAATAAGAGAAATAAAACTTGAAATAAAACTTCTAAAAGAACTAATAAAATGGGAAACTCTAAAACCTGAATCTTCTCAGAAAGAGAAACTTACAGATTCAGATGATTTAGAAGAATTTGTTCAACAAATAGTAAAAATTAAATCTCAAGAATTGTTAACCCCAATTCAAGTAAAAATTCAAGACTAAATAGCCTTAATAGACTCAAGGGCTAACTCAAATTGTATTAGGGAAGATTTGATCCCTTAAAAATATAAAGATCTAACAACTAAAGAATAGAAGAAGGGAAAGTTTAGAAAAGAATAGAATGATAGGAAGTTTTTCTCCATTTCAGAGCAATTAAAATGTTCTTTGAACACATTAAAACTTTGTGGAAGAATTTGAGCAATTGGGCCAAAATTATTCCACCAAAGAAGAACCCAAAAAGAAAAGAGAATTTTGATTTTTTATCAAAAACAAAAAACCATGAATGGTGATTAAATTTATTTTTAAACCAAAGGACATTTGTCCATGCAACTTGATAATCAAAATATGAGAATTGTTGGAGATAAAATTCATTTTCAAATCTTCTAAAATGATTTAGGCTACCAAGTTCTCTTATATTCATGATTTTTAAAATCTTTATAGTAGAAGGTGTTATTTCCGCATCAGGAGCTTTATGGTGAGTGATTTTTACTAAATCAGTGGAAACTAATATGTATTCATAAAATTTTTGAATTCTATTGAAATCAATATGTTTAAAATAGAATGATTTCGGAAGTGCAACTTGGGCAATATGTTCAGGACAATAATCAAGCTTTTACTCTGCCAAAGTAACTAAATGATAGGGTTCTATTTGAACTATTTTGGGTTGAAAAGACTTCATAAAGAATCTTGTTGAAGATTTAAATGAACTAAACCTTTTGGAATTAGAAGATGGAGAAGGGGAAGAGGCTAAGGAAGAAGAAGATGTGATCTATTTCAGATCATTAGGAGTAATAAGCTGATTAGGAAGCTGAGTAATAGATAATTGAAGCATTCTTCCATGACCTCTTTGAGGGATAGGAGAAAGAGAGGAAGAGGGCTCTATAAAGAGGGTATTTAGAGGTACTGGTTGAGTAGGGACAAGTCTCTTCCTATAAGAGTCTTTCCACTATTTTTGAGCTTTGCCTTTTTTTGAGGACATTTTTGAAATAGGCAAGCATTTGCCACATTTATCTTTGAGATTCCTTGAAGAAATTCTCTAGAAAGGAAATCAGGAATAAAGTTGGAAGTTTCTTTAATAAATTCTATTTCAAAATCAAAACATGATAGAATAGCTTGCCATCTAGCAAATATCTATTTTGATGAAATATTTTGAACATCTTTTTCCAAGACATATTTTGCAGCTTGACAATCAATTTGAAGAAGAAACTTTTGGTTCAGAAGATCACTTTGAAGTTTGGTAACACATAAAATAATGATTAAATTTTCTTTTTTAATAGTAGAATAATTTTTTTGAGCATGATTCCATATTCCAAATTGATATTGAACAATTTGTTCTTTTAAATTTTTTACTTGTTTAAGTATTCCCCCATAGCTTTTATCTGAAACATCTGTTTTAATAATTTTAAAAGCTAAAGGGTCTGCTATATATAATAATGGTAAGGTTTTTACATAGGATTTTATTCTTTTAATTATTTCAGTATGTTTATCTATCAAAGGTTTAGGATTTTTTCTGAGTCTAGCATATAAGGGTTTTGCTATTATCCTTAATTTTTTAATATGTTTTGCAACATAATTTAATGATCCTAAGAATCTTTAGAGTTAATTTTTATCTTTTATTTCATCAGGAAACTTATCTGCAAATTCTATAGATCTTTTAATGGGTACTTGGGTTCCTTGATTAATTTCATAACCTAAGAACCCGATCATGGTTTTGGTAGATTAAATATTTAGTTGTAGAAAGAACTTATCCATTTTAAATTACAGTTTTGATAAAAATTTCTATATGTCTAAGATAATTTTCAATATTGTTAGAAAATATTAATACATCATCTATATATACTATTAAGAAATCAAAATGATTGAATATTTTATTCATTATTCTCTGAAATTCAGAGTGAGCATTTTTTAATCTAAAAGGCATTACATTCCATTCATACTGACTAAACAGAGTAGTGAATGCAGTCTTATATCTATCCTTTTCAATAACCATACCATTCTTCTTGAATATTATTTCTTTCGATTTTATTGAATATTTTAAAGAACCATTATCTCTTTTCTTTGTCATTTTCTGAATAAAATTCTTTCCTAAGAATTTCTTTATTTATTTCAAAGGGTTCTTATATAATATTTATAGCTGGATCAAACTCTTGAGGTTTTCCATCTATTTCTATTAATGTTGGACTATTTGGTCCTTCTGACTCTGTTTTAGCTTTAGCATATATAATATTTGGGAGATTAGAAGTGTTATATCTTACTTCTTCAATTGGGGTTTTAGAGTTATTTGGTCTTTCCGACCTTTCAGATAATCTTGAAGATAAACTTATAATTATAGGAATTCCAAGGATAGTAAATCTAAATTCTAGTTCTACTGTTCCATCTTGATATGTTATAGATCATTGGATCTGTTGGTTTTCTATCACAGGATTCTGGGGTTTCATTATTTCATTAAGCTTCCAAGATTCTGGAAATTTAACTTGATCCCATTTAATAGTTTTAGGAATCATTTTCTAGTCTTCCTAGGATCTGCTTGTAATAATATAGTTTCTCTAGGATTATGTCTTCTTTCTGTGACTCCTTAGATAAAAGCAGATTTTGAAAGTTTATAACAAAATCTATACATTATTACTAATGGTAACCATCCTTGTTCCATTTTTATGTTTGATGTTTTTATTAGTAAAGTTAAAGCTTTTATAATATTTGCATCTTTCAATGCTACTATGAAGTTAGGAAAAGCATTAAAGTAGACGATTCTGTCATATAGGCTAGTTTCAATGGCTCCTAACTGCAAATTTTTCCATCTATTAGAGTTTTCTCTTTTTGTATTAGATTTAATCGAAGGTTATTGATTAGTTTTTTGTATGGTTTATTTATAAATTCAAACAATATTTGAGTTTTACTTATTTCTGTTGATAGGCCTTGGTTTGAGACTTGAAATGGTTTTATTAATTCTAAGAATGGGGTTCCTAAAGTTATTGGTCTATTTAGATTTTTAATAAGGATAAATGTGGATTGGAATACCATTCCATGTTTTATAATTTCTACTTCATGAATTTTATACTTGGAGTTTCATTCCTCCAGCACCCATTAGGCTTTTAGTTGTTAGATCTCTATATTTTCTAGGATCAAATCTTCCCTAATATAATTTGAGTCAGCCCCTGAGTCTATTAAAGCTATTTCATTTATTTGGTAATCTTGATTTTTTACTTGAATTAAGGTTAACCATTGTTGAGATTTAATTTTTACTATTTGTTGAACAAATTCTTCTAAATCATATGAATTTGTAAGTTTCTCTTTTTGAGAAGATTCAAGTTTTAGAGTTTCCCATTTTATTAGTTCTTTTAGAAGTTTTACTTCAAGTTTTATTTCTCTTATTTCCTTATGAAGTTCGTTTACTTCTTCTTTTAAAGTTATAGATTCTAATCTATCATTCTTTGGGTATTTTATTGGTTTTAGAATTTCTTCTAAATTGTAAATTGGTGTTGGAGGTTTTTCCTTTTGTTTTGACATAAACTTAATTTTCATTAGATATTGTCTTTGGACTTCTGGGTCATTAATTTGATCAGCTAAATTTAAAAATTCTTTTTCATAGCTAGTTATCATATTTATACTATATTCATTATCAGTTTTTTATTCTTCTATTTCATTTATGTAAGTTATGAAGATTCATTATCTGTACTTAACAGAATATTTTTTATTTAAGTTTTTAATTATTTTTCTAAATTTTTATCTTCAAGATTTATCTCGTTAATCTTTTTTTTTATTTTTTCTGGACATCTATTAGCTACCACATTTACGACAAGTTACACTTATTTTATCTGTAAAAGATGTTTTCTTTTTAAATAATTTTTTCTTTTTGGGACTTTTATAGTATTCTTCTTTACTTTTTCTTATAGGTTTATACCTTTTTATAAATCTTTTAGAAGATTTCTTCTTTTTACATCCTGAACAAGATGTCTCAAATTTTTCAAAACTAAATTATTCAAAGAATGATCCTAACTCTTTTTTATTACGAATATTTTCTTTTTTAAGTTTTTCTTTAGTTTGTAAATCATTACATAATGATATCCCTACTCGGTTTACACAATTTATTATATCTCCATAGGTAAGATTTTTCCATTTGGTTATACCTCCTTGAGCAATTTTAATAGCTTCGTTTACTTGTCTATTGAAAGATGAAGGTAAACCATCAACAAACCTTTTTTCCAGTAGTTAGCATTTGCATCATTTCGTTGTAGGACTTTGGTTCTATATAAGTCTTTATAGTATCTGAATTCAGATAAGTTTCTACATTTAAGATTATTAAGGAATTTTGTTTCTCTTTCTTCAAGAACAAACATATCTCCTATAAATGCTTTAGCAATGTGTAGATTAATGTTGCCACAGCATCAGATTCAGAAGGAATTTCATCCTTTTCTTATCTTTATCATCTAATTTTATATGTTTAATACAGTTTTTGATATAATTTTTATTATCTTCTATTAGGACATTAGTCAACCAACCCTTAAGGGCTCCAACAAAACCTTGGGTTAAATATATACATGCTTCCTTTTCACTTAAGTTGTCAGAAGCATAAGTTGTTGCGGCCATGGTCATTTTATGAAGAACATTCATGATTTGATATTCTAACATTCCATCAATGTTCCAAACATAAATGGCTCTAGCAAAGAATTTGTTTTGAACGATTTAAGGAGTTTCCTCAAAAAGCATAGTAGGAAAAGTGTTCCTACGGTAATAGGGTTTAGATGGATTTTTTCAATTTTTTTTGGGTTTAAATTTTCTAATTGGATTTATATTTTCTAAATTAGAATTTAATTTTGCATTATTAAACTAATTTTCTAGAGTTTCTATTTCAAATTAAATGATCGATACACAGATATTAAAAAAAAGTATTAAAAAACTTACAAAATCTGAGACTTTTATCTCTTTACAGCAAAGCAACGGAGTTCTGCTCCATTATCTTCAAGCTATCTTGCATTGAAGGATACAAAAAAGATGTCAGTTTCCCAGTTACATATGACTGACATATATATATACATATATATATATATATGTATATACATATACATATATACATATATATATATGTATATACATATACATATATATATATGTATATACATATACATATATATAATGTATATGTATATATGTGTATATGTATATACATATATATATATATTTATGTATGTATGTACATATATATGTATGTATGTAAATATATACATACATATATATATATATATATCAGGATTGATTTTGTGTGTGCCCTTATGGAAGGGAATTGGCGCGAAGGCATCTCACGCCGCATGATAAGCATCCTGTTATCCAACCCTCCACAAAAAAGTGCTTCTCACCAAGCGTGTACACACAACTTATGTACAACTCTGCCTCTCTTTCTCATTTAATTCATTCAGTTGTACAGTCTCCCTCTCTCTTTCTCGTCTAACTCACTCCCCCCAAGACGCTCTCTCATCTGACTCATCCATAGACCCGTCGCTCTCACGCTCCGTCGTCTCGTTTGACTCATCCTCCCATGCACAGAACGTCTCCTCCCCAATCTGCCAATTGCCCGAGCAACCATCAGAGCTCGGATTTAGTCCTGCGATTTTCACTAGTGGGAGCCTTCTGATAGAAGAAGGATATAAGTAAATCCCGAACCTTGAAGAATAAAATCAGACTGTAAGCAAATAAACCTTGAAGAATCTGATTCTTCTGAAAAACCTGAATAAGATGCCTTTTTCTTTTCTCCCTGATTCTCTTTGGCTCCGTCTTTTGCTCTTTTTTGATATCCTTTTATCTCCCAAACAAATAAATGGCTCTGCCTTTGAAGGCCATTGGAGACTTCTCCTTTCTCAGCACAGAAGGAGATAGATCTTGATGAAATTTCTCCTTTTGGAAACTCAAAAACGCAGTTTTACCCCCTATATTTTTTGTTGCTACTATTTTTTCTGCCAAGACTCGCAACATACCGGTCATTTCACCTTCTTTTTCTTTGCTGGAAAAAACAGGGGAGTGATTTTTTTTAATGCTGATAAATTTACCTCCAGTGGGTTTTGTTTTCGTGAGAATATTTTCTCTACGGTCCATTTCAACTTTGGAAGAACAAGAAGAGATGTTCTTTTTTATTTAAATTTGTTTTATCAATCCATCTGGTAATTTGGGTCCTTTAAAATTTGAAGGGCAATGATAGTCCAATTCTTTTACTTAGTTTCTTTTTCGATGTTCCCTCATATGCAGATCTAATTTCCAGTAGATTCCATTATATTGCTTCTTTTTCGATGTTCCCTCATATGCAAATCTAATTTCCAGTAGATTCCATTATATTGCCTTGATCAGGCTAAATTGAAATTTCTAAGCTTCCTTTTATTAAGTTCTGGCTATTTAGGTCTTAATTTAGTCGTTTCGGGTCGAAAACACCGATGGATCTGTCAATTGGAAATTGGCTTTGTTTACTAAATACTTGTTTTTGCAAGAAGGGAGATAGGGAGCAATTGGATTAATCTAAGAGGGTAAAGATTATCAAAGGAGTTGCACATGCTCTGTCTTGTATGCGCCATGACTACAGACCAGCAATTGCCATCGAGATATCTCAAGAAACAATGTTCTTTTGGATTCAAAATTCGAAGCTCATGTATCTGACTTGTATACATCATGCTTACTGAGACTAGATTAGTTTATCTGGACAACAGTTGCTAGGGCCTATGGCTACGTTGCGCCAAGTAACTTATCATTTTATTCTTAAATGGTTCTAATTATTATGATTTGATGTATGCCAACAATGAGATACTAATTGCTGCATTTTAATTTTTGTCTGATAATTTAGACAGTAGTCATGATGCTCCAACATTTCGTGATAGTGAATTGACATTATAAAGGATATCGCTGTGTCGAAGCTGCCTACATTGATCTGCCTTTATTTTATTCCTTGCAGAGCTTGCTACTACGATGAAGGTCACTGAAAAATGCGATGTTTACAGCTTTGGAGTTGTTGCTCTGGACATGATCATGGGAGAGCACCCTAGTGAATTTCTATAAGACTATCAAATATGGGAGTACTTGTTGTGAGTGTGTTAGATCAGTGCTTTCCCTGTCCAACCAATCCCCTTGTGCAAGATGTGGTCTGTGCACTGAAGCTTGCTCTAGCGTGCACACAAGCAAACCCCCATTCCCATCCCACCATGCATGATGTTTCTAGTGAGCTATCAATAAACACAAGAGAACCTCTCCAAGAGCCATTAGAAACATTGGCATTGCAGAAACTGAAGGTTGCATAAGTAATTATATTGGTATTGATGTGCGTGAGGTACATATAAGTGTGTGCTTGGATGGCCTAGCAGAAGATATCAGTTTGTGTATATTAGGTTTGAGTCAGCCTTTTGTTGTGTAATACTTACCTTTCTTTTAAGAATAAAATAAAAGAATCACTTTCAGTTTTCATCTATATATTGAGATAGGTGCAAAAAGAATATTTCCTTTTTACTTAAAAAGAGAAAGCAATGGCTTTTTGGTAGTTTCTTTAATAGTCACAAATAGGCTTATTTTAAGATCTTGGCAATCAGTAGTGTATATTGAGATGTAATTTAATTTTTTAAAAATCTATTTAAATACAATTTATGAATTAGATTTCATAAAGCTAACATCTATAGTCCCAAATGAAGCATTTTAAGTTTCCACACGAAGCAAACCACAATTAGAAATTTGATTAGGTGGTTTTACCCGCCTCAAAGATGAGGACCAGAACATGGCTACAAGGAAGGATTCACATCCGCATTGGGTTTCCCATGTTCATAGATAGGGACCACCTAACTCACCAACTAGAAAACTATCTACTTCAATTCAAAGAATATTATTGTCTTCTTACATCAAAAATATTGGATTAAACATTGGAATCTGAAAATTATTTTAATCTGAGAATAACAGAGCAACAAATACAACTAACATCTCATTGATTGAGAATAACATAAAAGAAGAGCATTCTACCCAAACAAGCCGAGAAGCAGAAAACACTCCAAAAAAGGATGCATCTGAAATCGTACATTGCAATTTCAGAAAACATTCATATCTTAAAAAGAACAGCAAGTAGCTCCACTTTCCCATAGCATTCTCTTCATAATATTGTCTCTCGACCAAAACAATGTAGTATTTTTTTTTCTAAATCTATATTAGAGGAATCGCACATTAAAGTAATCCATAAAATCTGTCCTGGCATATAGTAAAAATTTCAAAGACTAGCAATCGTAATGAAATCATAATTTTCTCCAATTTATTATTTACAAATTTACGTCAAACACTAACAAAACACCTTCATCTGTTCAATCTTCCATGCCTTGTGTGGCGTCACCTACATGGTAGATATGGCCACCATCATAGACAATCTTAAGTGCCCAAATCAGAATACCCAACCATCATTTATTTTTCTTGAGTCTATCCATTGAATGCATCAGCCATGGCCAATGAATAAGCACAAACAGCTACAGTCTGCATTCTATCAGACGATCAGCTTCTTCGAGCTTCTGCATTTTGAGTTTCCCAAAGGATAAATTCCATCAAGACCCATCTCATTCTGTCACTGAGAAAGGAGGAGTCTCCAAATGCCTTCAAAGGCAGGGCCGTTTATTCTTTCGGGAGAGAAAAGGATATCAAAAAAGAGCAAAAGGAGGAGCCAAAGAGAATCAGGCACCAAATTGTGAATGTGAGAGATTGCCATCTCTAACCATGAGTTTCTGATATAATGAAGAAGAACGCATTCTCTTCACCTTTCTCCTCTTTATTACTATGCTACAAGAACCTTAGAGAGAGAGAGAAAGAGAGAGAGAGAGAGAGAGAGAGAGAGAGAGAGAGAGAGACCAAGTGGCAAATTGCTTCCATCTCTAATCTACATAGTTTTGGAAATGAAGGCTTCCTATCTTCCTTGCAAGATAGGCTTACCCATCCAGCCTTCATATTCCCTAGTAGTTATTCTACCTCAGTTTTGAGTATTTTTCTTTCTCTTTTTTTCATGCCAACAGGGAGAAACCCATCCAAATATCTACAACTCATTCAAATCTATTTCTTTGAACTTCGTCTTCCCCCTTTTTCTCGTTGCAATAGAGGAAAAAGCTCAAGAGAAACCCAAATCGACTAAAATCTTTATTCAACATTTAGTTTTAGGTAACTTTCCCTCAATACTAAATCTTCGGTACCATTTTTCCTCTCCTTCACCTCTTTCTCATTTCTCATTTTTTCATTTTTTCCATAATTAGTTACTTCCATTAGCTATCAATTTTTTGTTACTAGTACTTTAAATAATTATATATTCTAATATATAAATTGATATATCACTAGAATTTAAAAAAAATGGGGGTCTTAGATATATTGAGGGCTTTTAGTTAAGTATATAATTATTTTTTAGGAAAAGTCATTCTAAATGATCTGCATAGTTGTTTAAATGTTGATTAAATCCATACCATATGAGTGAACTTATTTTATATCTTACTTCGTTGTTTATTTTGGAATTTTTTGTAGGATATATTAAATTCATATTATGGAGTCAGTTTCGGATGGAATGATTGTAAATGATGCTAATTTTCTATTGACCATTTTGAATGACGAAGTAGTCGGAGGAATTGAAGTGGGTATACGTGAAGGGGAGATTGATAGTAATGCTTGTGTTAATACAAAAGATGTTTCAAATACAATAGAAGCTTGCATCCCATATGTTCCTAATGATATTAAGCCGAAAACTGGAATGGAGTTCATTTAGAAGATGATGCATGTAATTTTTATAATGGTTATACAAGGTGGTGTATAAAAAGCAAACTTAGAAGACTGGAGAAATCTCTTAATGTATATTAAGATACTTGAAAGCTAGTTTACAAGAGAAGTATTTAGAAGTTGAGAATAGGAAACAAAGACCATGATCTATTACTCATTGTGAATACCCGGCAAGCATAACTATAAATTTAAAGAATAAAAAAATGGATATAAGAAACTAAGTTTATTGAGACTTATAACCATAAGCTAGCGATTCCTACAAAGTCTTATTGCTTGCAATCTCACAAAAGAGTTTCAGATACCCAGTTGAAGATAGGCGAAGGACTTAAAGCAACTAGAATTGGCATTGCTAGATTAATAACTTTTTGACAAAAGAGTTAGGTGGCCCTTCTCATCTAGAGTTTTTAAAAAGGGATGTCAAAATGCATTAAGAAAAAGTGATAGGTGACATATGGTAATGATGCAAATACTTTATTAAACTTCTTCCAAATAAAGAGTAAATATGATAAACAGTTCACTTATGAAATACAGGTTGATGAGAAGAAGTACTTTACCTCTTTTTTTTGGTGGATAGGAAATTTAAGTTAGACTATGAAGCTTTTAATGATGTAGTTTGTTTCAACACAACATACAAAATAAATAAATATAATATGCAATTCAGACCATTTGTAGGTGTAAATCACTACACTCAAACAATTTTGCTTAGTGTAGGGCTTATCTTTGGTTAAACAGTGGAAGACATTAAGTGGTTTGTCAAACGTAGCTGGGTGGAATACATCCTAAAACTATCATGACTAATCAAGATGCAAATATTAGAGCAGCAGTTGTCGATGTATTACCACATTTGGATGATATTTTATGCATATAGCATATCAACAAAAAGTTACCAAAGAAGTTAAAGTCACATTTATCAAGTATCCAACATTTCAAACTTCTTGGAATAAATCAATGGATCTAGAAGCACTGATAATTTTGAGGAGAAATGGTTGAAGTTGATGGAAGAATATAATCTACAAGATAATACATGGTCATAATATTTGTATGGTATTTATAGACTATGAATACCATTATACACAAGAAGATGTTTTTGGCTAGCATGCAAATTACGAGTAGAAGGGAAAGTTTAAATGCTATGTTCCACAATTTTGTTAATCACAAGTCTGGATTACTTGATTTTGCAAATGGGTATAAGAGAGCCGCTATAAGGAGACGAGACGATGAATTGGTAGTAGATTCTGAGACCTAAAATAGAACACTTATTCTTAAAACAAAGTCAAATATTGAAGCTAAAATGGCAGGTATCTATACTTTACAGAGATTTTCTGCAAAGCCATTTGGATAGGAGGATTTGATTGAAAAATGACAAGTATATAAAATTGGAGAAAAAGATGATTGTAACATGGAGTACGAATAAAAGGAAAGCATCATGTTCATGCATGATCTTTGAATTTTAAGGCATTACTTGTAAACATATTGTTACATTATTTCGATTTAAAGACATTGCGAACATGCCTCAAAAGTATATCTTGAAATGTTGGGAAAAAAGTGCAAAAATAAGACATACACAGACCTCTAGTTCAACTTCAAAATATCTAGAGGATTCGCCTCTACTATTTAGTTATTTATTGACAGAACAATGGTCATTTATTAAGAATGAAGCGGTGAGACATGTCTGCGTATGTCATTGTTAAGGAGTATTTGGAGAAAGCTAAGTTTGTAATATTAGAACTTCCTAATGATGAGATGGTGGGCAAATGTGATGGGGTGGATGTTTGAGGTACAAGTAAACTATTATAGATGCAAGTGATAATTTTATGCTTGTTGTCAATGATGCAATATCCATCCCTAACTCCCAACAAAGTGTAAATAGTGGAACTTTGGCTACAAAGAGTTTGCAAACATGTGGAATACTCGATTCTCCTATTATGCAAATAAAGGGTTGAATAAATACATTATTCTTAATTAATGTGAAAAAATTATTTTTCTAATATTTTATTTATTTTTATGGATGGGATTCCTCAAAAGAAGTGAATGGCATCATCTTGTAGTAGCTCCAGCAAAAGTAATACTTATAGATGTATTATTTTATTGTGGGAAAACTACCCTTTTAGTAATTTCTACTACAGTGCAAAATCCTGGGAGATGCTTTCTCCGCTGTCCTCATTTTAATGTAAGCATATTTTAATTGATGCTCTTCCTACTAAGATATTATGATATGTTTTAACTCATATTTTAGGTATTCCCATTTGAAGATGCCAGTCTAGATTGCAGATTTTTCGAATGGGTTGATCCTCAGAAAAGAAAGTAGGAAGAGGTAGCAAGACTACAACAAATGATGGAACAACTTAGTAAAGTAAAAAGGATGCTGGAGAACTGAAATTAAAAGTTGTTGAGTTATCACCATTGAAGGAAGACATCAAAGTTATAAGAGCGGAGATGAACAATCTAAAGACATAGTTTGGTTTAATTATAAAGTTGGTATGTAAGTATGTACTTTTTCTTGTGTGGCAATGGCTAATGTAACCTTATAACTTCCATGGACTGACATTTAGTATTTAAAAGTAATCACATTACATCTAAAATGCATGAACTGTGGGCTTCATTAGATTCGTATTTACTTCATGAATCCATAATTCAATGACTCAATTCCACTGCTAGTAATCTCTTAAGATCTTATGCAATCATGTTATTCGATTTAGCAAGTAACTAAAACCAAGATATATAGCTCTTCTAACGAGCTTTTCTATATGAACTCTGTTAGGCATCTCACATACACAGACCCACTTAGACTTTTACAAAATATTAGACGCAAAAACCTAACACATTGCATATAATTAGCTCCTGGCATTGGAAAGATGAAAAACACACCAGAATCAGCATATATGGTAATTAGGATATGGAGAAAATGTAATCATCTAGATGGTTTGTAATCAGGACCACTTTATTATTTTTTAGTGCAAAGTGTCGTGAGATTCCCCATTCTTCCCATAACTATCAAAATTTAAAGCGAGAAAGGAAATAGCTTCACATTTTTTATGGGAAAAAAAAAAGCTTCTTAGAGGTCATTACATGTATTTCATTTGGAGTTAAGAAGCCAAAGCCACTAAAATTCCCTTTAAAAGGAGTAAATTAGTGGGTCATATATGACCCACCATCCCCCACTGTCTCAAAGGTCAAGATTAGGATTCATCAGCTGAAGTACCAATCACTGCACTGTAGCTTAATGAATCTCTTACTCTTGAAGGCTAACAAGCACCAAAGCCACGTCGCATGCATGTCCTGCCTCATCCAACTGCGACACCATATCCGTCATCCCCGGCGGCTTGTTTGCCACTTTGCTGCATTTTCCTTCGTGGCCCATGGCGTTATTCAGCTTCAATGTCACGTCCACGAACAACCCAGAATCGAATTTCTCGATGGCTTCATTCAAAGCTTGTGTTGCAGCATCGTACTGCTCCTTGCAACCATCGAGCCGCGCCTTGGCATCTTCATTTGGATCTGAGCTATACCTGGTCTTTATTAATTCCTGTATCGATTTAGCGTGGCCTAGTGCTTGATCCAGTGCAATCTTTACCAAGCCTTTGCGATCAGCGGTCGATGCGTGAGGATCGGAACGTAAGGATTTCGTGCAGAATTCAGGAAAGTTGGTTTCACTGCATGTTTCGGTGATGAGTTCGTCGTTGCCGAGGGTGATTTGCATGTAATGGGAGATGAGGCAAATGAGAAGAAGAAGCGAGACCGGAGGGAAACGACTGGCAACCATTCTCCCCGAGTATTTGTGAATGAATTTCCAACTGGGCATTTGGTCGTCCACTATTTATAGGATTCAACGGAAATGTGATGGCGCAGCTGTCGTTACCGAAATGGTAAACCTGCCCTGTCTCTACTGTCCATTTGGCAGATTAATTAATAAATCGCAACCCTTTGTTTCTTTTCTAATTATCTGATTTTATTAAAAACGAATGCTATCCAGAGTTTTTTTTAACTATTTTAACTATACGGTTAACATACGAGGAAATGTGCCCAAAATAAGTATCTGAGCATAACGTTAGAGTTCTTTTTAAATATTCGAATTATATTGGCCATGATCCGATTCATGGAGCGTTTCGATTCGCCATCAGTTGTCATGCGTGGCGATAAGAGGTGGATCTACCCATTGCATGACTGACGAGGCAGTATGTACTGTTTCTTTTAGGGTTTGGACCGTCTAGCCTGCTTTCTCGGGGAACGCTGCTAAGGAACAAGATGCGCCCAACCGCAAGCAAGACCAAGTCTTCTAGCTGTGCCATTCGTTAACATGGTCGTCACCCTTTTTATACTTCCAGTTTTTATTCACTTTATATCTAATATTAAGTGCCTTTTTTTTTACTTTTTTCTTATTTATTTTTTCTTTTATATCTCTTTTGCTTTGAGCCAAACACACACTCGAAAATTCAAAAGAAAATGTTGGGTGAGGTTAAAACAAATCTCAATAAGGCCAGATGCCGCCAATACAATGAGTAACGATAAAATATTTTGACTTTTTAATCATCTCTAAACACACCCAATTGTGATTTCTCCAAGAAAATTTGATGAATCAGCGGAGGCCTGTTGATAAGCCCGGCCAGTTTCGTTGTTTCACTACGCTCCCAAGCATGAAGCCAAACCAAGCATAAATAAGATTCCTAGGAATCTTACAAGTGGTAGACGCCTGCGGATCGCCCATGTTAGTAAGATTTTGTTATGTTACGGGTTTTTTTTTTTTTCTTTTGCCGCTATATCTATATCTCTTTCAGTGTAAAATACATCTCCACGTAATAGCAGAACGGCTTCCCCTTTCTCTTGAATAGTAAGGACCTAGTCTAATTAATAAAAAGTAAAGGATTTTATTATTATGCAAGCTTTTTAAAAAAATATATAAGGATAGATATCACTAAAAGAAAAAAAATTAAAAATTAAAACCAGCTTGGAAGAGTTTGAAACCTTATTTTATATATAATTATATACTTTTTAAAATAATGAGGCCCATTAAGCATCAATTTAGATGATTTTAGGCATCCTAGTTAAAATAATAATAATAATATAATAGTAAGATTAGATTTTATCTTAGTCATCAAAATATGCCTAAACTGAAAAGTTTCACAAATGCTTTCTATAAAATGAGTACTATAAAATTCTTTTCTCATAAAAAATGAAATTATTAAGTCACATTAATTACTATTGTAGTCAATGCAGTTCTAATCTTATTTACAAAAATCTCAATCCAACCGACTTCAATTCTATTTTTTAAAAAATTATCCAAATCCCAATCCAACCCTAACAAAATAGAGTTGGATTTACATTGATTTTGGGTTGACAAACAGAATTGAAAATTCAAGTTGAAAATTGTGATTATGGTAATTTCATTTTTCATTCATCTTAACTAAATATTTTATGTTGCTGTAATACATAAAAATAAAATAAAATTTTATTTTGAACAGTGAGCACAAGAAAAATGAAAAATGAGGGAACAGGTGGCATGTAGGTGCCGGCCCTTATTCAAGGTTATTTGAAATCGGGTTGAGTTAAGTTGTCCTACCCCTCAACCCAAACAAATCCAAATTACAAATAGGTCGTAATTACCAATCCAATATGTCCATTTCTAAGACCCAACGCTTTTTTGGGTTGATTCCATTGGGTTCAGGTTGAACCCAACCTAATTTACGCTCGTATTCAGTCATGATGAGAAGTTGTGAAAAAAGGTTTGGAAAACCTCCATCCAAGTACGATCGAGGCTATTTTGGCTACCAAGAAGACAAGACGAGCAAAGTGAATTTTTGGAAAAACAAATGGAACACTAATGTAACAAGATAAAGAGTAGCAATTGAAAATCAACAGAATATTATATATATACATATATAATTTTTCAATGAATGTAATGGGCTATGATTGTAAATACGAGCAAGAGATTATGAGAAAAAAAAATACTTGTTGAGACAAGGCTCAACATCATGAGAATCAGACTAGTAGTTGAATTGATTATGGGTCCAGCGCTTATTATAATACTTTACTATTTTAATTTATTATTTTATTCTATTAATAATATTTAAAAAAATTAAAAATACTATTGAATTGATCCAGCTAGACCGGACCGATCAACTAACTCGTTCATAGTTGAACCGGTTCGGTCTGCCGCTCTGGTCCTATTCTGATAATAATGGGAAGGATATATGTAAAGATAAATAAAGAAGCAAATAGAGGGGCGATATTTTTCCGCTTTGTTATTGTTACCAAGCAAACTCTCAAGGGAAATTGAATCACTCTTTCAAAAGTTCTCAAATGGAAGCGAATTATGATGAGGTCATGTTTCATGATAAGTAAAACTGGAAATGGAAATGATATGCAAATCCATTTTCTCCATTTTTTGTAGACGCGGATTTGGTAGAGCACGCCGCTCCGCTCATAAAAGCGG
>JAYJMB010000507.1:0-17913 GCA_036873735.1 Pouteria campechiana
GACCTCCCGAGCATGGCATTGTTAATAGCAGGCTAGTGAGGGTATAGATATATTGGTTTGTTATTAGCCACATGATTAAACATGTAATTACTCAAACTTAACACCCTCAGGTGTTACAGTTTGTTAGCATAATGGTTAGGAATTCAAGTGACACTCCGATGATTATTTTTCAATGGCCTTCTTCTAAACAATTAAAAAGCCTTTTGAAACTTATAAATATAAGTTCTATTGAAGAGATTCTAAGCGCTATAGCACCCATGGCATGCAGAAACTTAATACTTTTAGGATTTTGCATATTTATGGTGTAAAATCACTTTGGGAATTCATATAGAGGTGCATCAAACCCTAGATTGGGTTATTTAAAGAGGTTTTAAGGTGGAAAAAAGGGGGGAGGATGTAACCTTGCAAGGGTAGAAGTTTTTGGCACAAAAGAGAAGAATTGTAAGAGAAATTGCTGTGAAGAGAAAAGAGTGCTACTTAGAGACAAATCATTATTTTATCTTTCTTAGTTCTTTTTTGATTCTCTTTCTCTTTTCCCAATCATGTTTAAGATAATGTTTTTGATTTTTTTAGTTCCATTATGAGCTAAAATATTTGTTTTGGGCAACAATATAGTCAGATTATGAATATTTAGTTTTATTCAGTTTAATTCAATTAGATGTTTATTCATTATCTATATTGAGTGTTTAATTTGAGCTTAATGCTTGAGAAAGTGTACACATCCTTTCTACATGATTTGTTATTCAATTTGACATTTAGAAGTGATAATTGAATTATACCACGGTTAAACACCATAAGATTATTATGATGATAGAGATATCTATGAGGCTTGTGTAACACTATGAATTTCTTGTTCTTATGTATCTTAGTTAGTTCAGAATTTTCACAAAGATGTAGGAAATTTACTAACTGGGATAGATTCTTATGACTTGAGAAACAATAATAATTACAAAAGAGAAATTTTTTATCAACATAGGAGTAAACATTAATTGATTATATTAGATGAGAACTGAATATGATTAATTTTGGTGAATTCAAAACCCTTATATGTCTTAAACATTGATTTTTTACTTATGTAAATTTGTAAATCTTGCCAAATCCTATTAGTTTAGATTTTATTTTCTCTTTTGCTACCATTGTTTGATTGTTGAAACAAAATTCAGAGTTAGAGTAATTTGGTAGTTGGTAAATTAGTCCTCATGGCAACAATATCTTACTTACACTTTATTACTTGTTATGACACATATACTTGCATTTGAAAAATCTGTAATAAGTTTTTGGCATTGTTGCTAGGGACTATTGTTTTGCTAATATCGAAATAAATAACTCTAGTTTTGCTTTGAATATTTTCTTTCTTTTAGTTATTTTATTAATTATTGTTTCTATATATATTATTTTTTTAAACAGGCAAACAAGACATGGCCACCAATAACTTCCAATGGTCATGTGAGAGGGTGATGGCAAAGAAAACAATGGGTGTCTATCAAGTTGTTGCTATTTCTACTTTGACCACTTTGATATGAAAACAAGGGGATCAAGTTGTAGCTCTTACAAGGCAACTTCAAAATAGTCAATTGGTGGTAGAATTTGTTGGAAGCTTTGATGGGCAGCAAAATAACCCATACTCCAACACTTACAATCCAAGATGACACAATCGTCCTAACTTCTCATGGAGAAATCAACAGAATATGGGGCAACAACACTAGCAAGTTTATGATTGATTATCAATTGGGGGTAAATGCTATTTAGATTTCTCCAAATTTATTTGATTTCTATTAAGGTAACCATCCCAGTGAAGAATGTTAAGCCGAAAATCAATTCATGTAACCTTAACAAGGGTTCCAATAGTAAGAAAAGAAAATAGATTTGGAAGCTGCTATAATTTAGTTGACCAATAATACAAACAAGTTCATGAATGACACAAGCAAGTTGGCCAATACAAAAAATTTCATGACTGAGACAAGGACTAATTATTAGAAATAATATGCTGAGTTATAGAACCAATCTGCTTACATTTGGAATCTTGGAACTCAAATAGCTTAGCTGGCCAATATCTATGATAGTCGCTCGTAAGATAATCTGCCTAGCAATACTGAAGTCAATCCAAGAGAACAATGCAAGGCAATCACCTTAAGAAGCGGGAAAGAACTGGAGCCTGCAGCAAGTGGTAAAAAATCTAAGCCAAAAGATCAAGAGCAAGTGGAATTTCTTCCTGAAGTTCAAACACTACCTCCTCAATAGTCCACTATGCCAAGTTATGTGTAGTTTATAAAAAAACAACCTTTTCAACAAGAGGAAATTGGAGGAATATGATATTGTTGCACTTACCGAAGACTGTGGTTCCATCATCTAGAGAAAGTTGCCTCATAAGCTCAAAGATCCGGAGAGCTCCATGATTCCATGTGATATTGGGAATTTTGTATTTGAAAAGGCATTGTGTGATCTAGGTGTACCTAAAAAATTTCACAAGTTGATACCAAGATTTGAAGAGCCAGCGCATCGAGAAGCCAAAATCCACCTCAAAGATGTTGAGTAAAGAAAGAGACAGTCAAGCAAAAGACTATAAATTAAAACTAATTCTTATCCCTTCTCTCTTGGGATTTTTAGTTCTTTTTGGTTTTGTTTTGTTTTCTCTTTTTGCTTAGGTTTTCTTGATCGCAGATAATCTCCTCTTGAGACCATCAAAATTTTCTTTCCACCATCAAAGGCAACCTCCATCCACTATTAGAAGAGAATACATCATTAGAAGGAAGTTTCTTCCCCCTTTATGCATAATTTTTTTTTTTAACATTGAGGACAATGTTTAGTTTAAGTTTGGGGGTATTTGGGGATATTTGGGGATCTTCATTCAGTTTTGACCAAATTTTAACCAATTTAGGTATAATTTTCCTAATGAGATTCACTTTTTGATGTCTTAGCTAAGAAACTCTAAGAGAAATTATGCTAAAATATTGAAATTGAATAGGATTCTCTCTTGAAGATCAATAACTTATGGTTAGCTTTTGATCATCATTGCACATGATTTAGAAGGATAGGTGCTACCTTGTGATTTAATGATTCTTGTGATAAGTCTTTCCTTTTCATGGATGATGAAATTGTTATTGAGCACATTATGTTATGATTATGTGAAGTGTATGTGGATTATCCCTCAAGGCAAAATTTAAGATAACATATTTACTTAGAAAAAATTTAGGCATTCTTTGATCAATTTGAGCCTTTCAAGCTAACTTAGTACATCACTGTCAATAGTGTCTTCATTGAGCCTTAATGAAAGAATGACATATGTAAAGCATGTGAAAGACCACCATTTAATTTTTCTTTCTTTAGCCTCATCATCCAGACCTTTTTAGCTTGAAAAACCATGCTCAACCTATTTAGAGACATATTTTACACATATTGTTGTAGAGAGGTATAAGAGTGTAAAAGAAGATAAGTTTGAGGGTAGTTAAAATAAGAATGCCAAAATAAAGAAAAATGGACAAAAGAAAAAAGAAATAGTAATGATTCATCTTTCAATTGGGAGGATCACATCCAGTGAACTTAAAAGAAAATAAGTTTAAGGGTGTGGTAGTAATACAACACAAAAAAACAAAGAGAATCCTAAATAAAAAGTCATTTGAGTGATCATTCATGTGCAACTTATTAATAATCTCTTACTTTGTAAATCCTTTTTACTTTTCTTTGTTAGTTAAACCTAAGGCCCCATTATTAGCTTAACAAATACCCACTGATCCAAGTGAATAGAGTTATCAACATTAGTGGAGAGGGATTATGAAAAGAAAGCTTATGGAATGTTTTATGGAGATTATTAGAATCATTGGATTGCATATTATTGATTGAAAAGCATACATGTAGCATGAGATTGATAAAAAGCACACTTGCACATTCTCACTTCATGAAGGGACCGATGAAGTATGAGTTTCATGAGATTACTTGGCAAGAATCTTGAATGATTTCTAAGTTATGTATTTTTGAGTAATTTTTCTAGCATGTTCTTGATTAATTCAGAGAGACTATCCTAATCGTTTCATGCGTTTGTTGGCTATTTTGCTCGAGGAAGATCAAAAGCTAAGTTTGAAGGTATTTGATAAGCTTATAGATTATCATATTTTAATACATAAATTCAAATATTTTGGATACTCAATTGACATGATTTTAGTGGTTTATAATCACTTTTAATTAAATATTACACTTAGTGTAGTTAGTTTTTGTTTCAAGTATCAAAACCTATCAAAAAGGAGTTGAGTATGAAAAAGGTATCACTTATAGGTAATTTGTTTCACATATATAGGATGATTTGGAGAATACCTTTGAATTATCTTTCCAACTCATCAAGAATCACATGATTTGGACATCATATGAGAAAGTTATGGCTAAAATAACAAAACTTCTCTGACATGGACAGACTTTGAGTGCCCACTCGCTCAAATTTTGGATAGATTCTGGGTTTTGCAGCACTCATGGTGTGCGAAAACTTAGTATTTTTAGGATTTGCAAAATCACTTTGGGAATTCATATGGAGGTGCAACAACCCCTAAATTAGGTTATTTAAAGGGAATTTAAGGTGGAAAATATGGGGGGGCGGGCAGAGGGGGAACATGACCTAGCAAGGGTAAAAGTTTTTGGAACAAAAGAAAAGATTTGTAAGAGGAATTGTTGTGAAGAGAAGTGAGTGCTACTTGTAGACAATTCATTCTCTTATCTTTCTTAGTTCTTTTTCAATTCTCTTTTTCTTTTCCCAATCACATTTAAGATAATGTTTTTTGATTTTTTTTAGTTCCACTATGAGCTAAAATATTTGTTCTAGGGCAACAATGTAGCCGAATTATGAATATTCAATTAGATGTTTATTCATTATCTATTTTAAGTGTTTAATCTGAGTTCAATGCTTGAGAACGTGTACACATCCTTTCTACATGATTTGTTATTCAATTTGAGGCTAAAAAGTGATAATTGAATTATACCACGATTAAACACCATAAGATTGGTCTGATGATAAAGATATCTATGAGGCTTGAGTAACACTATGAATTTCCTATTCTTAATATATCTTGGTTAGTTCATAATTTTCACAGAGATGTAGGAAATTTGCTAACTGGGATAGTTTGTTATGACTTGAGAAAGACTAATAATTACAAAAGAGAAATTCGTTTTTAACATAGAAGTAAATATTAATTGATTATATTGGATGAGAACTGAATATGATTAATCTAGTGAATTTGAAACACCTAGATGTCTTAAACACTGATTCTTTACTTGTATAGCCAAATCCTATTAATTTAGATTTTATTTTCTCTTTTGCAAACCATTGTTTGATTGGTGAAACAAAATTCAGAGTTAGAGTAATTTGGTAGTCGGTAAATTAGTCCTCATGGAAATGATATCTTAGGTACACTTTATTACTTGTTACGAGATGTATACTTACATTTGAAAAGTCCACAAAAATTAATCTACCATTTTGTGGGGCTTATCTTATGTTATAGTTTGCTAACAATAGTCCCCCTCTTAAGGAGATGTGATGAAACCCATCTTTCTAATTTGCTGGATCTTTTGTGCCCACTTTCATTAGGTTCAATTTTTTGTACTTGTAAAACACTAGTTTGTGCACCAACATTAATGAAAATACATGGACCAGTGTTGATGTAGGCTATTTTTAGCCCTTCTTGAATTTGCTATTCATGGAAGCTTTTCTAATTCATAGAAACTTGTCCTACATGGCCTATATAAGCTGCTATCTATTTCCATTTGTGAATAATTAAAGATTATTCTAGAGATGGACCCACAAAGCTCCAATATGGTGAATCACTTGGCTTCCAATGATGAGATTGGTAGATTGCTTCAAGAGATTGAGTTCCTTGAAGCTCAACACAAGTTCACCCTTTCATCACTTTGTGCGGCCAATCAATAACTTATTGAATGTGCCATTAGGCACATAGAGGCTCTAAATTAGGTGAAGGCCTTGGAGGAAGAGTTAGCAGACTTTTGGCATTAGTATCGAGTTCACTATTTTGGTCTAATGCAATTGTAGAGTTTTTATACTTTTCTCTCCTACTTTTGCCTTTGTCACTGTGGATAAGGGCTTTTAGCTTTTATTATCAAAGTTAAAGTTTACTTCAATGTACTCCCTTCTTGTAGTGAAATTAATGAATTATCTTCTTTTTTTTTTACATAATATGTCCCTTTATAATGTTTTTAGTTACTTGAATGATATTTTTGCTTCCGTTATCTTTATTGTGTTTGTCTAATGCTTTTTATTTGAATGAAACTTCTAAATGCTTCTATTTGAATGATGCTTCTGAACACTTCCGATGCTCTCAACTAGCTAACGCTTCTTGGTTAGTTATTATTTCATATTGCATGATGTGCTTGGTCACCAGACGCTTATACGATGTACCCACCATTTTCCAACAATTGCTCTTGCTATATCTCTAACTTTCCCAATAGTTTAATGCTTGCATAGAAAGCCATGCTTTTGCCTTCTTTTTACCTTTTTCATTTTCAGAAGCCACTTTTTATCATGCCCCGTCATGGGGCCTATGCATTTTACCATACCCCTACAATCTCCCCAATTTTAAGGAAAATATTCTACCAAAAAACTAGCAAAGCCTACCTTGAAATTTGTGGATATAAACCTATGCAATTATTAATCATATATAAAACTTGAATTTAATAAATATAAAACAATAATAGAAACCTCTAAACTTGCCCAACTTACACACACACACACACACACACACACACTACCCAAGATATGAGTCATACCATGATGGCAATAAATAAACTAAAATATTACACATCCATTCACAAAACCATTATGACATGTTAATACATTTACATCATTATACATACCCAAGTTATATCCATAATTAAATTATCACAATTCTGAACGATTATACACACATATACATTATGAATTTATAGTTGTGATTCGTTAATAATGCAAATAGTATCTTCAAATCTGACTTACGACCACCAACCTTCAGTTGGTCTTTGATGTTTGGCCTGTCAACTAAAAATTAGAATAAGAAGGCATTAGTCCATGTAAACTCAGTAAGTAGGCCAAATACCAAATAATAGTAAAATAGAACAACATGTTCTAAATCCCAATATAGCAATTCATGAATGATTACTTCACAATGCACAATGTAGTCCAAAGAATATCACGAGGCTCAAATCCTCATCAAGTCAGTATATCACATTTATGTCACTCTGACATTTCATAACACAATAATGCCATACAGGTGCTTCCTATCTTAACTATGCCATTCAAGCATAACATATGCTAGTCATATCTATGCAAATGGTACAACAAGGCAATTGATTTCTATATCATAACCATATACATCCTTCCACTAATATGTGCATTCATTCAATCATCATATAAATTTTGGGATACTTAAAATCTTGCATCAATCCATAACTTCATAAGCATCATGAGATATTCTCTATCTCTAATATAATTATGTAATAGAAACAAAATTATGGGACATAAATTATTCCCAACAATTCATACATCATATACATATATCATAAAACAAAGATTCATGGGATATCCAATATGCTCATCCATCCATACATGCCCATATGCACACAAATTCAACCAATGGGATAAGTGCTATTCCTATCCAGTAATGTATTCAAAAGAGAGCCTACTTACCTTAATGAAGAGTCACTTGTCAATTTCTTAATTGCCCTACTTTCACTTTTCATTCCACCACTTAACTCCCAATTGAATCCTACATATACAACAAATAATACAAATTAAAATATTTATACATCCAATGAAATTGTTGATTACATTTCAGAACTAGCCCAATGATCTCATTGTACATGCCTTTATCTCCTTAATCAATCACATGTTTCATATTTATTCTCAAACACTTGATTTAGGATTCATTAGCCTGCCCAAATATCATTTCACCCATCGATTCAAGTCCATTAAATAGAACTTTCACTAGTCACTTAAAGAATGACATAGATCATGCAAACACATGTTGTTTCTAAGTAGAATATTTCATCAAACACCTACGGTGCATCACTTAATTCATAACATTTTAAAAAAGTGTTTCAAAGGAATTTCGTTTCCAATTATGTATAGTCATCATACAACATCATTCACATTTAATTAATCTTAAGAACCAGCTAATTCAACTCTTAATTCAATTATGTCTCTACTTATTGACATTTCATCAGACATCCCATATGCCTCCAGTGTATTATCAATTTCAGCTCCACTTATTATATTTTTATGCATTATAAGCTACATAAATTCCATATTTATAAAGGTAACAACCCGCTAGGCTCCTAAATGAATCAAGTAAATGCAGAATTTATCAAATTGAAGTTCATATAACCTTTCATGTATAACAACAACCCAACTCGCCATGCTAACAACATTGCTGTCCATGAAGTGGATAATAACATACACCATTTTTCTCATATCAAATCCTCCCCAAAACATTGAAATTATCTTTATAATTGTTTCCCCCATGAAATCCCCATTCAACTCATGCAATTTTCATAAAAATCACTGTTCATGAGTTGCAAAAAACCCTAACAAGTAGAAATCATCAATTCAATTGGGGAAAAGAAGTTTACCTTTGATTTCAAGCATGACTTTCACTTCAAAACTCAAAGCCATCCTCAAAGCTTCCATTAGCCTCTAAAATCCCAGCTAACCGGCTACTTCCTCCTCTTTCACCATCAAAACGGCTAAAGCTTAAGCTTAATCATGTGATGGAGTGGTTACACACCCTAATAGAATGATTTCCTAGCTAATCATCATGACATTTGGGGTATAAATGACCCAGGATATTAGCTAGGATAAGAGGGGAGAAGGAAGAAAAGAAGTGAACAAGGAATGGGCTGAACAACCCTTTAAAAATCATGAACTACCTCTCCACTGATGCCATTGCCGTAGCGCTGGATCTGCTAGCTACCATTTTGCCCATTTTGAAGAGTGGGGCTATGGTGCCCAAGCCGTTGCCTCCATTTTTCTCCCTCTTTGCTTGAATTTTCAACTTGACTTCTTCTATTTTCCCCATATTTTAACCATGGTTTTTCCAAAGAAATTTAAGATTAAAATACATGTTTTGGTTGCTTTTTGTTAAGTCACACATGTATTATGATGATGATCCACACATGTATTATAAGTGATTTTGATGACAACAAAACTTATACTAGATTTGTACTATGCTAATGATATTGCTAATATTGGAAAACAAGAATTAGAAGTATACATGAGCTTAACATATAAAATTCACATTGATCCATGTGCATAAGTTAACTACCTTAAAATAATAATGATCACATGATTATAAAAAGAAGAACATTACCTAAAAGTTGTATCTGAATTACTCATGTACACCATTAAAATATTTTTGGAGTATTTCAGAAACTATTTCTGAATCCTCAGAAGTCCTAATATAATTTTTCATAAATCATAAGGCTTTCACTTAAAGTGGTCTCAAAAACTCTAAAAGAAATACTTTAATTCTGTTTAGGATTAGAAAACTCAGAAGCTAGCATCCAATGCAGCTTTTAAATATCTGAAATTACAACATCCAATCAACTCCTCCAAAGTCATATCAAAAACTCTGAAGTCAAGTAATAAGCTTTGAAGTCATTTCAGAAACTCTGAAGACTTGCTTCAGAAATTCTAAAGTTTATATACTTGGCATAATTCAGAAACTTTGAATCTAATCTTCCAATCCTTTTATCCAACTATAAATTACTACTAAAGAAAATATATATATTCTAATGCATATTCCAACTTCCAATAGCAAGCATACATGTATACTTTGATGTGATTTTCAATAATCTGCTATAAAGAATATATTGTCAAAATACATAAATACTTTACAAGAATAATTTCAAAATACATTCATATTTGTTTATCTTCCAAAAACCCCTTGCATATTAATGATTACCTGATCAAAAATCATATGATCTATTATGCAATCTTCTCATTATCATATCATGGATCTTATATATATATATGCATACATGTTATACATGGAAGTAAATAACTCATGAAAGAAAGAAAGCATAATTAGATGAAGGTTATATAAAATATTTAGATTAAAGTAAATATCCATGCTTTGCAACGTATGCACATCATAAATGGATGATTAGAGAATGTTTGATAAACTTCAAAGAAACATGCATATAATCAATTAGGTATGTTTTCATAAATAGAAAAACATGAAAACATCTTTAACAAATGTAAGAGTAACAAACATGTCTAAATATGCCTTTCTTTATCGAAGCACACATTATATCCATGATCTACAAATTATGTAAACTCATTTATGGATATTCATAATTGAACAACATCCTTTGACATTACATAGTATAAACATGAGATTTAATAATACCATGTGTATATAAATAAATAAACAAAAATATACTTTATACACATATCCATTACAAAGTATGAATCATAAATATAATTCATATATACTACATGTGACAAATGCATTTTTGTTTAAAATAAGAGATGTCAAAGTTTCAAAAAGAATGCAAAAACACAAATTGAAAGATGCCAACCACTTAGAGCAACCGCCTGGCAATAGACTGTTAGAAAAATCAAGAAATGAAGCACCAAAAGATGAACCACTTGGCAAAGTTCCCAACTGCTTGTGTATACTGCCTGGGAGATAGCAAGAATTGCTTGGAAGAAAATCCAAAAAACTGGCCACAACCGCTTGGCCCAGGCACCTGCGGAACTGCCTGATGATGCCTAACTGTCAGAATTTTGAACATTGCAAGCAACGAAAAATTCAAGCTCCTCATCAATGATTAAGTTTTTAAGATTTATTTAAGGAGCACTCAAGGGATGTTTGAAAAAGAAGATGGAGAGCAGAAAATAGAATATACAAACAAGAAAAATAGAGAAATCATCTTAGAAATCCTAAAGGCCAAGATCTACCACTTTCGCATTCCAAAAGAGCTTTCATTTTTCATCTCCTTCAAGGCCAATCTCTCCACAACATAAAGGAAGTGCTTCTATGACAAGAAGAACTACATCTAAGATCTTCCTCAGCACTCAACAAGAAACATGTCAAAAAGTGTAATTTCTTATTTCAGTTATTTCATTTGTAGAAGTTGCTAGTTAGCTTCAAAACCAGGGTTAAAGTTATTGGTGAGCTTGTGAAAACCAATGTTGTTCAAGCTGTTGGTGAGCTTGTGAAAACTAACATTGTTAGAGTTATTGATATGCTTGTTAAAACCAACACTGTGAGTTTCTAGTGAGCTCTGTAAAACTAATGCATGAGCTCTTAGTTAGCTCAAGAAAACTAAGAGTGATTCTACAGAATATTAGTGAAACCTAAGTGCAGCAAGTAAGGCTGACTTAGAGAGTGGAGTAAGTGCCAAGAGAGGGCCCAAACCACTATAAGTTGTGTGTGCTATCTATGATTGTTCTTTCCATTATATTCTTACTTACTCTATCCATTTCTTAACTTTGATTAGCATGCTAATAGAAAAGAAAGAAAGGGATTTGATCAAATAGGGTTGAAAAGAAGTAAATTTTATAGAACCTAATTCACCCTCCCCCCCTCTTGGCTACATAAACATTTGTAGTGATCAACCTGGCTAACCTAATAATCTCTACTATCATATTTCCTAAAGGATATTCTATCACACAAATTCCATACTTTGAGGGAATGAGTTTTGATCAATGGAAAAAGAGGATAGAGGTAAGCCTTATGGTCAATGATTCTGAAATGTGGAAAGCTATTTTTTTGGCTTCAAAGAAGATGATGAAAGAGCTCGACAAGTAAACATCAAAGCTAAAAATACTTTGTTAAATGCTCTATGCCCCACCATATATAGTCATGTTGTAACTAGTAAAAATGCAAAAGACATAATAGACAAGTTAAAGGCTATTTCTGAAGGAAAAATTGATTAACTACCAAATAAAACTAATGTCTCTGCTAAGAACAGTTTGAGTGTAGGAAATCATGAAATAATAGAACAATCTCCTCAAGAAAAAGGAGAAAAGAAAATTGATCAATCTGTGAAAGGAGAAGAACTGTCAATAAAAGAACCACCATAGACTGAAGAGGAGCAATCTCAAGAAGAGATTGAAATTCAAGAAGAAATTGTTGAATCCCAAAATCAAATTGAAGATCAAAAGGATGAAGTAGTTGAGGAATCCTCTCAAGTTGAGGAGAATCTATCTAAAAAAGAAAAAGATGATAGAGAAAGACTTGCAGTTCAAAACAAACATCTGAAGCAAGTCAAAAAAGAAAAAGAAGTGAGAAAAAGGAAGAGAAAGACAATTATAGAAGGAAGAAAGAGAGAGAAGAAGTAACTAACACTTGAAAACTCAAATGATTTCTTCTCACCAAAGGACTATGAAATAAAGAAGGAAAATGAAGAAAACATGAAATATCAAGTTCCTTCAAAAGACAAAAGGTTTCTTAACACTTATTAAATAAAAATGCATTCCGTGGAGTCAATGAAGAGAAGGTAAGTGTAGGTATGACAACTTAAACCAAACCTCTTTAATTGATATCTACGTTTTATGCACTTATTCTCTTGTCTTGAATATTGCTTGACTTTAGAAATCAGCTTAGTAATATGTATATATATATATACACATCAAATTATAAAACTATAACGAAAGTGTGAATTCCAAAAACTATTTAAATTAAAGAAGCTATGCATAAAAGATCAACTTAATCTTAAGGAAAAGGATACATAAGAAATACATGTTTAATCTAACATTAAAACATTATGCAAATGTAAACTATAATTTAAAATTTTCTTATTTAAATCAAGTTTGAAAATCAATATTCATTAAATTCAATCATGGCAAATTAGGAATAGAATGTTTGAATACTTTAAAAAGTATTTGACTAAATAAGCTTAAAAAGAAAAACTTTGTTTAAAAAAAATTGCATCTATAAATACATTAAGTGATCATATATATATATTACTTAAAATTTATTGCAAGAATTGATTTCTTTTTAATTCTTAATAATCTTAACTGAATATAATTTGAAGATATTGAAAATCTAAATGTTACAATTAAAAGAAAAACCTTCATAATCTAAAAAATGAATGATTCATATCTTGCCAAGTAATCTGCCCCCCAAAAAAATGTAGCTCATATTTTTACCAATTTCTTTTGCACACCATGGTGCTAAATAGAATGTTGCACTAATTAAAATAATTTGTATGGAACATATATATATATATATTTGAGTTCTTTATTCATGAAAAAGTGTAAGAATATTTTAAATGTATGCAATCCAGAAGAAATGATGAAAAATCAACTTAGCTACCTGCAAAAATATAAAAAATTCAGAGTTTGATTTTGATAGCAAAAGAAAGGAACTTCAGAGGGTTTAAAACATGGCTTCGGAGATTCTGAAGTAAAGCTTCGAAGACTCTGAAAGGTCGCTTTGGAGATTCTGAAGTAAAGCTTAGGAGACTTTGAAAGGTCACTTTGGAGATTTTGAAGTAAAGTTTCAGAGATTTTGAAAGGTCACTTCGGAGATTCTGAAGAAGGATATGAAAATGTCTTCAAAAAATGTTTTCAAAGGCTCTAAAAAGTGTCTTCAAAGAATGTCTTTGGAGGCAATGAAAGCATAACTTCAGAAGCTTTAAAATGATGCAACAATGCAGGACTAAATAACATATAATGAAGCATTTTGAAGTAGCCAGAAAAATAGAAGAAAGCTGCAAAGAGTATACTTTTCAAGACTCACAAAAAGATTGATAGAAGTTTGTCAAAAGTTAACGGAACCAAATGAAGTTTCTGCAATAAAGAGAAGTTCAGAAGTTCTCACTTACACAGAAGTTCCACATAACTTCTTACCTTCGAATCTAATAATCATCAAAAATTATTAAAAACATCTTGAAAGTTCTCAAAAATGATGCAGAATAAGTTTCTTCATTCAAAAGATTATAAAAAAGGTTTCAGAAGACAATCAAAGCTGCAGTAGCCAAAGAAGATGATTAAAGCAACAATGATTTGAATGCTGAATCGAAGAAACAGGTTTAGCATTCTCACTTATGAGTTCAACTGAAAACATCTACAAGGGAAGCAATGAAGAAAGATAAGCTACTCAACTTGATAACTTTGTTTAAGAATCATTCTTTATATATATATATATATCTATAAATGCTAGATGTCTCTGAAATAATTGCCTTGAATGCTCATATATATATATATATATAAATTCATTGATTGAGCAAAATAATTTAAGATAAACAATTCTAAAAATCTAAGTCAATATATGAAATTGATTAATCAACATAATTGAAAAATCTCAAATAAAAAATTTCACTCTTAGTCATTTAGTTATGAAATCATGAAAGTTTAAATCATCATGAATTTATCAAACTTATAAATCTTGATGAATGCTCAAAAAGGTGTTTACAACATTTCATTTAAATACACTATTGGTGTTATTCATGATTGTATTAATTAAGCATGCTTAAATTGAAACTATGCAAATGTATTTATGTATGACATTTTTATATGATGCTTAATATTTATAATATTGAAATAATAAATGAGATTGTGATAAAATGAAATTAAAAGGTGTGAGAAAGATCTTTGGAACAACCCTTTCATCACCAGAAGAACACCTTAGGGAAATACTAGATGTACCAGCCATAGAAGATGAGGATGACCTAAAAAAGGAAAACAATTTCAACAAACTATCCTCAAGTACAGCTTACACATCTACCCATACTTACATGAGAACGAAAGACTTATCCATTGAGCTAAGGATGCTGAAAAAAGTCTTAGAAAATATGTTCATGCCTAACCTTAGAGGAACAGAACAAGTGACAACAAATGAAGCAAGAGTTTTGTGGAAGTTGTATACCTATTAGAAAGTAAGTTTGCCAAAAATCATATTCATTGCATTTGGGCACTTACCATCGAGAACAGACCACATAGCTTCATATGGTTTATGGTTGAAAAAAGTCTTTGAGCATTTTCATGTTCCAATCAATGGGGAATCATGCATATATATGTCTACATTAAACAAAGACAATGTTAGAGCTACACTTCTAAAGAGAACAAGATTAACGTTATCAAAATATGTGGCAGAAATGCGGGAAAAGAATGAAAAAGAAATGAAGGAAGATGATGAGGAAAATAGTGAGTAGAGTAATGAAGATGAAAATGAGGAAGAAGAAGAAATAGGTGAGAAAAAATAAACAAATGACACAAGCAGTCCCATTGCAGATAGATAGTTTTCACCTCCTAGAACTTCATCTGAAGTCAGTTATGCAAGGTCTTTTGCATATGCCTTATTATCTCTAGAAGTAAAAGAATTAAGGAATAAAGTAGGGGAACTAAAAAGAGAAGTAAAGAAAGGAATGAGAAAGTTGCGAAAAGTACAAGAAGGAATAGAGAAGAAGATAGATATTCTTCTCTCTCAGTTTGAGATCCCACATAGAGAGCTAACCCCACTTCACCTATTGAGGATACAGAACCAACTTTCAACATAGAAGAGTTGAATTCCATCAGAGACACCACTCAGGAGGAGCTTACCTCTTCTAGACCACCTATAGATCCTCATACCTCTTAGAGATCTTATTTTTGTTTTTTCATATCTTTTTGACAAAAACTTAACTCAGTTGTTTCAAATATTTTGTGAACTTTATATATTTGTTTCTCTATGAAATAAACAATCACAGATCCAATGACCTTAGTCTATTGTATGAATGTCTATTCATTTATGACTTTAAGCTTCATGACATAACTATTTAATTATGTAATATGATTTTCTATATTCATATCTACGACACCTTGTTATGGTGATCCATATTTTGATGAACAATAGTTAACTCTTTTTTTTGCAAGAAACATGAATAAGCATGAAAAATAGAGAATATTACATATTTCTTATTATAGAACCTTAAAATAGAAAACAAACCATCAATGAAAGTTGTTTTGGATGTATGTGAGAATTTTTGATGATAGAAATATGAAGTTTTGGGAATTGAATGTGTATGCAAAAAAATATGATGAAATTCATTTCCCAACAGATCAAGCTCCTAGTAAACATAATTAGCAATGCAATCATATTTGAAATAATTTAGGAACACTAATTAACAATGCTGAAACTAATGTACAACCTAAAATGGAAAAAAAAATCAAACATGAAAAATTTTTTGGAATTTTTTTGTATGAGATGATGATTATCTAAATTCCACAGTTAGCAATGCTCACATTGTATGATTACATGGTAATTTCACAGCTCTTTCATGAACATGAAATGTTTGAAATAGATAAATATTTTGATCTATAATTGTGTTATAATCCATACATGCATCATATTGTTTTTGGTATAAGTAGTCTATACGATTTACATCCATTTATCATACATAATCTTGAATGTTTGAATATCTATCTATCATAATATTTAAATGTCTACACATTTAATGAACGAGTGTTCATTTAAAGCTCTCAAACAAGCAACAAAGTGGTATGAAGAAGTGGTATTCTCCAACAAGTTCTCCAATAAGCGAAGTTCTCCAACAAGTATGGTATTGTTTGGGAAATTCCCAAACGGTATGCTGATGAAGCTTTCGAGATCTCCCCTACTTGATCCTGCAAGACCAGAACACAAATCAGAGGACGCCAGGGGTGTTCCCAGCATGAACACTCCAACGCTCAAGTTAGTGTACGGGACTTTTAGGAGGAGAATGGAATGAGGACGAGTCAGTTCGGTTTGGGGATGCATACCTGGTCCGTATTTATAGATGAGCGAGGGGTTCAGTCGGGAGTCTTGCGATTTGGTATGCAGGGCGGACTAGGAAATTTACTTAGAGGAGGGATCCTCAGGATGTATATCCTGTCTTTTGGATTTCGCGGGATTTGGGGGAGGTCCCCAGAAAGGATAATACTCTGACGTGGAGAGTTGCCAGCTGGGCAGTTAGAGTTCCCTAACACTAGTCCCCCCTTTTAAGAGGGCGCGGAGTGCCCGTTTCCTTGAATTCTATGCGCGAGTTTATCCGAAAATATGCCTCTCTTGTATATTCATCTGACGGTGGGGTTGAAAAGACTTTGGCCGGTCCGTTCCTATGCTTCTGGAGGGATTTTTGAAATTTGAAGGTCGCTGACTTTTACGCCGGTTGCCCTTCTTTGCCTACGTGGCGGAGCCTTAAATTCGTTTTTGAATTTCCAAAGGTCAGTTGTTCTTCCTTGCCCACATGGCAGGGCCGTACCAGAAACCAGCCATTTCTTCTTCTGGTTTGTCCGTTCATTGCCTGGTTTTCCACAAAACCCTAGGTGGTTTTGTGGGAAATGTTTATTTAAGACGCTGCTCGCGCAGGTGAGGTGGATCATTTTTTCCGTCGGGACAGGCATTCTTTCTCTTTCTCCTTTCTGTCATCTTCGTCTTCACGCTTTTTTTGTTTCTATGGCCGTCGAAAAATCATTTCCCCAGGTTTCTGAGGCTATTGTAGCAGCCTTTAGACTTTATTCTCTTCCTCCCACCATGAGTTGGGAATTCCCAGATTCCTCTGCCCTCCCGTGGCACCCGCGGGAGGGTTACGTGTCAGTTTCCTTGGGTTCGCTCAAGGCAAGATTTCGGCTGGATCATAGTCATTTTATTTCTTCCCTTCTGCATAACTATAACCTTTCCCCAGGTCAACTGGTCCCCAACAGTTGGCACTATGTCATGTCCTTTTGTCGCTGGGTCCATCAGCTAGAAGAGGTATTCATTTTCACTTTTGAAATGTTTTCTTCCATTTTCAATTTGAGTAGGGCTCCTCATTCTCCCCACTATTACTATCTACTTCCCCGTACCCCTTGGCGCAAGATCTTCGCGCGCGTCACTGACCCAGATGATGAGTGGAAAAGTGTAACAACCCGGGGCTCCAGTGTACTATTGTCCGCTTTGGGCACACACCCGCACGGTTTTGTCCCGCAGGCCCGTC
>JAYJMB010000508.1:0-17912 GCA_036873735.1 Pouteria campechiana
ATCAGATGAGCAAGCTTCATAAAATGTTCACTGAGAACCATAAAAAGGGAAGCTCATATGCCATAGTGTCAATGTGCGTTTCCTCATCAATGAAGACAGACTTATTTTCATGCCAAGTTGCCCCTATATCAATTACCTGACTCAGGGTATTAAAGCAAATTGTTTTCCAAACAAGTAGCCTTCACCAGATTGTCCAGATTACAATACATACAATTTGCCAATCCCCGTCTTTGACTAATCTTCGAACAATTGTGAAATAGATGAGCAAATTGGGATTTTTGGATTTTACTCTCAGAACAAAACAGATAGGGTTGTTAACAATCCAATGAAAGGAGCAATTGCTGAGTAAACAATACATACTTTTTTAACAATCATTCGTCCTCCTGCTGTGTGAGCAAAATAGACATTTTAAAAGTGGCAGATAAATGCTGCAGGGTCCTTCTTTGAGAGTTCTTCAAGATAGTGAGAATAGGAGGTCCCGGAAGAAGATGGTTCTGGAATGGTGTGGCCTTGTTCCCTAAACCACCCCAAATCTTTTGCCAATTTCTCTGACCTTTCCAAGCCAGTATTCCTGAACTCTGCATCTGTAGCACAAACAAACACCATACTGAAAATGTGAACTTCAAATCTTGCAGATTTTACTTTCTCCCTTTGTTCACAACAAACATATAGCAGAAAAACACAACAGCTTCAAGTCATAGTGCTATCACAAGAACCATTATTTCAAAACTGCTTGCACCACTGCAAATTTGCACTCCTCTAGAACACTGCCCTAGAACTGAAATTTGGAAATATGCTACTTTAGAATGGACAAACTCTGTTGGATTATAAACCTTTGGACAGGAGAGTGGTGTGCTTAAAAATAAAACTAATGCACCAAAAGTAGGAGAACAATACAGGTAGCCTATACAAATATCTGATATGAAATTGATAGAGAAATATACAGAATGGGGTCTCCCACTTTGACCTAAAAGGAAAATGCCCTATAAAATTTTTTCCTGGAAACCTCTACCAAATCATTTCCTCTCTATATAAAGGTAAGAACTAGAGACAATGACAACCAAAATTATGGATATCAGCAACATCTTTAGTGGAGCTATTTGACTTTTCAAATGGCTGGGCACACCAAAGTCAATTACAAAATAGAGAATCAAGACACCAGGATGGTCACACTGGAAACTAAAACATGCTATCTTTGTCAAAGGATCCCAAAAATGTGAACATACAAGGTCCATTCATTTGATAAAAGAAAGGGATTCAGATATACAGCAGATTGACAGTGACTGGAAGAAATTCAACTATCTTCTGCAAATTTTGAGAGATTTTTGAGCTTCATATTCCTATTCAGTATGTGATGAAAGTGTATCCTTCAGACAAGGCAGAAAAACTGAAAATTTTAACTTAAGTAATTTCCAAACATGTGGCTTGCTAAAGAACCATAAAATGAGCTCATTCATGATGGTCTGCAAAACATACAAAATATTGTCAGCTGCACATGAGCACAGAAACAAGGAAATACGACACACTCAAATCATCATCATCAACATCTATCTATTTATCAGAAAAAGGCTTTGAGACAAGGAGATATGACCAAGATTAGTCCTACTAATAAAAACAGAATTCAGAAACAAAAATGCCAACAAAAAAAATTTGAGAAAAGGACGGACTGTTAAGAGCAAATAAAGGGTTCTATAACCAAGAATCTGACCATGGGCAGCCAAAAAATCCTATTGATGGACTCATAGTGAAGATCAGCCAAGTTGGTAGTCCAAAATTTGGAAGCAAAATTCCACTCTTCAACTTATAAAACTATGGGCCACCTACCCTGGCAGGCTGTGTACTCCCAATTTGTTTTTTTGATTTTTTTTTAAAATCGAACTTATTAAAAAAATTGATGTCAATGTTTTGTTTTTTTGCTGAGGATGATAAAAAGGCTTCTTTTAGATATATCCACATCCTCCATCCTCCTATATCGCCTACTCTGATTCCACAAAGATCAAATGTTGACCAATAAATCAACATAGGCTTGACGACAGGAAAGGACCAAGGGGGTGTGTTGTTAAAAAGTTCTTTGATTGAGCACGCCACGGGAGACATGACTGACAAACATGCTAGATATTATGTGATTTGTTTGGTTCTCTGGCCTTTCATGATTTCCTCTTGTATCAGCTGCTTCTATAAAGCTTGCATCAATCTGATTTTAAATTGAAGAACTTTTCACTTATCCTTGACTAGTTAAGAGATAATTTCTCAATAAAGAAAACATTATTTGCATCCATAAATATGTCAGAGGACTGACCAACCGAACAATATTTGACACAAAAAACTATGCAAGCAACAGCCAAACCTGCCATACCAAGCCACCATTAAAACAAGAAATATAAATTTCTACAATTGTAATAACTTAAATGACATGCTGCCAAAAAACATTGATTCAATAATCAATAAGCTAGCTACAGTCAAGAGTGGGAGCCTTTATTGAAATACTCAGAAGTGAATGAGTTCAACAACTAAAACATGGACCGCAACCCATGAAAGGAAAAGACAAAAAAAATATATATATATATAAAAGAATGAAAGAAAGAGAGAAAATTGTATATCAAGAATCAAAACAAAATGAAAATCTGTGCAAGAAAAATAAGAGGAGGAAACAGAATCCGAGTAGTTTATCAGTATTATAGACATCTGGAAAGCACCAGAATTTGGTCTTCACAAAGACCAATTCCAATAATCAAACAAATGAATCCCCAATTAATGTAACGAACTCTACACAGCTGTGTACTGCTTTGAATTTTGTTCTGTGATCATCAGAATTTCACTACGTCCATTGATATTTGATATGCATCGGACATTGATCTTCACTAATCCAATTCCAATGATCAAACAAATGAATCCCTAAAGAATTTGTCAATGATCAAAAGAATGAATCCCTCTAGGTGTAATGAACTCTACACAGCTCTGTAAGGCTTTGCATCGGGCACTGATCTTCACTAATCCAATTCCAATGATCAAACAAATGAATATGCAAAGAATTTGTCAATGATCAAAGGAACGAATCCCTCTGTGTAAGGCTTTGAATTATGTTCTGTGCGATTATCAGAATTGCAGCTTAAAAATTCCTTAACAATACAAACACCAAAGAATTGGTCAGAATAGAGCAACAACGGCGATCTACTTACAACAGAAAGAGAGGTATTATCAGTTAAATATAGTAATGGCTAATCCTATACAGTGAGCATTCACCTTCATACCACACCGCGCCACTTTGATAGAAAATTTCCAAGGAAAAAAAAAAAAAAACAGTTTTCTTTTCCAGCTTAAAACCAAACTCCATAAAATAAAAACAAACGTGGGTAGTCTCTGAATCTCCAAAGTGATAAATCCCGTAATGCCAGAATACAGCACTGACCAATTTTTCTTAGTTTTCAACATGAAATCGCATTCCTCCTACTAATCCAACTAAGCTCAGACATGCCCATTCTGAAATGAGAAGGAAAGAATGGTTTGTTTCTCAATTTCAACATAAAATCGCATTCATACTGCTTTACAACTACACTCAAACATGCCCATTCCGAAAGAGAAGGAAGGATTGGATCGCATTCCTGCTACTAATCCAACTAAAATCGTACATGCCCATTCCAAAATGAAAAGGAAATGATGGCTTGCTGAAGAAAAGCAGAGCAAAAAGAGGATTCATGTCATCTTACACCAAGGGCTAGCCGCCTTTTCAACAATCCTTTCGAGCGTATCATACACCATCTTGCTATCCACCAAGAACTCCAGATACCCTTCGATCGACGGCTCCCATTTTGCAATCGGCTGCGTATCTGACTCTTTTCTCCTTCCTTCGCTTGGTCACGGGTGTGCAGTTTCAAAGCCACAAATCGTATTTCCTCAACGAAACCTTCGCCTCGCCCGGATATCGCTTCTTCGGCTTCTCCGCAGTTATAGCCGATACAACTACCGTCCTGAGCACCCATTCATTCCTTCTGCAGATATTCGGAGCAGATGCTCTCCTGCTGAAAATCCTTGCTTGGAAATTGCCGTCCTTGATCGCAAAATAGGCGAAACAGGGCTTGGTTTTCGGATTTTTGAACTGCGCTTCGCTCGGGAATGCACGGGATTACGAGATTGGCATCCCTCCGGAGAATCTCCGTCTGTTGGTGCGCAAGTGTGCAAGCCATTGCATTGAGGCATGTGCGTTGGCGCGGGAAACATTGGTCAGTATGATCCCGGCCGTTCGTTCGTGGACCACCACAGAATATCAAAGGTCAGAGGAGGTTCTTCTGTTGGTGCGCAAGTGTGCAAGCCATTGCATTGAGGCATGTGCGTTGGCGCGGGAAACATTGGTCAGTATGATCCCGGCCGTTCGTTCGTGGACCACCACAGAATATCAAAGGTCAGAGGAGGTTCTTGGCAACCAAAGATTCTGTTTTATCTTCTTGCTTCTGGTGCTGCCAGGTCACCGCCTCCCATGCCTCTCATGACATGCTTTGTCGTCGCATGTGAATTTTCTTGGTTATTACCACGTCGCATGGGAACCTCTTTTGGGTGGGCTGGCCGAGTAATCCAAGACGATCAGGTATTATTAGTTGAATATCCTTATGATTATATCTCAAAAATTAGAAAAAATCTCTATTCAGAGGCCAGATTTTAATCGAAAAATCAGAACCAAACATGCATTTTGTTGACTTTAATATTCCACCAAACTGAAAAATTATAGGCTTATTTTAGGATTTTTTTATGAAATCACTTGGTCAATCTCATGGACGGCTCAGATAAATGAGTCAAATTCACCATGAAAAAGAAGATCTTAAACCTCAACTGTTCACTGAAGTTAAAAGGTCTTCCACGTGCTTTACACACGCTAAATATAATATAGTTAAATCGAAAACTTTCGTGGAGCTGGTTTCATTCAACTATTGTTTCCAACCGGAGTCAAGATTTAGTCGACAACATCCCAACCAGATCCGAGTTTCGCCTGCAACTCAACTCGGATGTTTTATGCAAGACAATATAAAGCCAACAAGTAATTGCAATCATATCCCAGTCAAGTTCTCCCACTCACCATCACATGACGCTCGCCAACCTCAGAGTGGCATACGTGGATAATCAACTGTCCACAGGATGAGCATTAATTGGTTGCACCGGTCCCACCCGCATTATCCCGACATAAACGTGGGGGCCGCATTCTCGACGCGTGTACATACTTTTTGTGTGCGTCTAGAATGTATGGGATTGGGAGAGAGGAAAACACTGCATGTGCACGGAAAAGAACGCACACGGTGTCACGCGTCTGCCCAGCAAGGAATTAGGTTTTGGGACCCACGCGGTTGGATTGGATGCCATGCGCTTCCCCACCCCAACTCCCACTTTCAACGGCCCCCTTCTGCAGCAAAGCAGCAGCACCTGTGCATTACTGAGCCGCGAGAGACGCTGCCAGCCGCCGATGATGGAATTTCAGCGGTCCGGACGTGGGGCCCCCCCCCCCCCCCCCCCCCCCCCCCCCCCCCCCCCCCCCCCTGATTGGATAAGGATGGACACGACGTGGCAGATCGCCAGAGACCTTTGATTTTGTATCGCAATAGTTGATTCCTTAGTTTTGTATCTTGATTATATATTACTGGAATAGGCTCACAATTGTAAAGTGTGTAAATTCCATTGTCTTGAATGAAATACTATACCATAATTTCTTTTATTCTTTCATCTTTTTAATAATACGCAGCGAGCGTAGTGGAAGGAAAAAAAATAAAATCCAAGATGAAAATTACTATATATCAGACCTAAATTCAGACGCAACGGCCAGAATGCTAGAGAAGAAAAGAGAAGCACCAGAGATGCATTGCAACTATGGGTTCCCCTTGAAACTGAAACTGAAATTCTCTAACAATAAGCGGAATCATTCATCTAGTGAAGCCTTCTCATTGAAACATCGTCCACCCAAAATGGTGTATGTTGAAACGATGCATCTGGTGGATGAAACGCCATTCAACCTAAATGGTGCGTACGAGTTCCCTGTATACGGCTTATGTAAACTGGGTGAAAAATTAGAAGAGAAGCATAGTCTTCGGATTCTGAATAAGAGAGGAGGTTTTGGATATATCTACGCCATCTAGGTTGTTGAATAAAGACACTTCCAATTGTGTGATTTATTTCGAACTCGTTAAGAGCGGAAGGTATACAGGATCAGAGTTTAAGGAAGATAGATGGTCTTTAGAGATATGCTTCCGCTTTCATAATCTCTTATTTGCTTACCAGCACTTCTAGTAAGGCTAGCTGTTCGTCGTCTTCGTCATGCTGAAAAAGCATGTTTCTGTTGGCTGTTATTCATCGAAGTGATGCTCTGGCTGGATACCTTCCTCATGCCATAGTGCATATGACTGTCGGTAGTCCTCATTCAAGAACTCTACTTGGAAGGTTTGTAATGCCTCCTGAGGCGTGTAGGCCTCGAACATGTCTTCCAACTGATGAGGGTAGTCTTCACTCACCGGATGTTGCCAGCTTGGAGATCCATCTTGCTCCACGTAGTCGTTTGGATATGACATATAGGCTAATGACATATCTTCCTGCTGCTGCGGTGTGCGTTGCTGTGGGTGACCTTCATTCATGATGGATTTCAACCCATATAATTCCTCCTGCCGTGTGAAGGTATGCGATGGTATGTTGCCCTGCGACGTGTTTTCCAGTTGCATCATTCGAAATTGCACCAGTTGGCCCTCATTGCTGAGGATTCTTCCGTCTACTTCCATCTCCCATTGGGTAGTAGAGGGCATGGCTTGATTGCAATATGGTGTTGCTGGGTGCAATTCCAATGAAGCCATATTCTGTGAAGAAGAGTAGGTTGCAGAAGAGAGCTCGGCATCGGATAACTGGAAAGGATTTTGCACCAGGGGGTCCACATTCATCATGGTCTGGTCAACTTCCATCACTTGTGAAGTATATGGCGACGGCATGCTCTGGCTGAATTGGGGAAGAACTGAGAAACCATTGCAATGTTCTACTTCTTTTTGAAGTATTCCCAACGAACTCATATCCTTTGTAGAAGAGTAAGGTGCAGAAGACAGGTTGCCACCGGATAATTGGGCAGAATGTTGCACCTGGTTGTCCTTGTTGATCATGAGGACATCTGGGCTAGTTACAGTTTCCCGGACCACTTTTGGAGTATCTACATTGTTCGATTGGGAAACAAATGAGACGCCGTTATCATTGTAAAATTCATCTTGTCTTTGTACTCTTGATGAAGTAATATCCGGCGAAGAAAGACAAGGTGGGTCGCTTCTCACATTAGGGGAATCCCTGGAGATCTTCTTCTTATTGTACAATTTACATAGAACATATTCCTCAAGCTGCAGACAAAAGAATCAAGAAAAATGAGGAAGGCAATTAAAGAGAGTAGCATCTAAGAACCATAAAAAAAAGGGCATGGAAATGAAAGAAATCAAGTGCTTGTCTAGATTCTTCCTGGAATGAGAGTGGAAGTGGTAAGAAGTGATAATAGCCTAATATGACTCATGACAGTAGCTAAATGACAACGCGGTTGCATTCGTGCATGGGCTAGGGCTACACGATTTTAGTCATGAAAGAAAAGAGAAGAAAATGTTCAAAAGATTCTCACCATACGTTTTCCATCAAGAATCGACACATCCATCGTATATTCATGCATAATCCAATTAGTTTTTTTATTCCCTTCATCCTTATCTACCACATAAAAAGTAAATCTCTTCCTGTGTCCGACCGTCCTCTTTTCATGTTGGACCGGCGTAGGTTCACTAGTAGTTTTCCAGGAACCAACTTTTTCTATAGAGCGTATTTTCCGTGGATCACTGTCGCTCTTCTGCTGAAATTTTGTGAAGAAATACGACTCATTGTCAACGGCATACTCGAAAGGCCCTGCGAAGTAATGTTCTCTCTTCAGTAAACCAGTAATGAATACAAAATCAAAGAACACCTTGAAACAAGAAAAAAAAAACATAAAACTTTCAAAGAACAGAACAAACGAATGGGAAAATGATACACGACTTTGAGAATATTGTATATGCTTACATTGTGCCGATAGAATTTGTGTATAAAAGGAATTATTTGTATCAAGAAGAAAAAGAAGACGAAGATGAAACAGAATCATGGATGAAATGAAATATTTTTTGGGCAGAAATGAAAGCAATGCGAGAAGAAGAAGAAAAAGAGTCATCTTCTGGGGCAAACGAAACATAAGCGAGAGAAAGTAGGTAAAGCATCAGCAGCTTACGGTTAAGAGTGCTAGGGTGCTGATAGGGATCTTGTATATCAGGAATTTCGACAGGCAGTCGATCACCGAGGCAACGAGGAAGGAGGTAACATTCTATCAACTCCCCATCTTCAGGATAGAAATGGAATCCACCAGGGAGTTGTACTGTCGACTCTCGTGGTGCGGAAGAGGATGACAACGGAGAAGAGCACGATTCAGTGTTGGCCATGTTTGGGTGCTGTGTCCCTTGGTCTCCAAGTTTCATGTATCCGTTGTACGGAATAGAGAGAGAGAGAGACAGAGACAGAGAGAGAGAGAGAGAGAGAGAGAGAGAGAGAGAGAGAGAGAGAGAGAGAGAGAGAGAGAGAGCTTGCAGTCTACTGCCTCCTAAGCTCTAACTTATACACACAACGTTCGCCATCCTCACCCTGGGTTTGGATCTCTATATAAGAAAATGAAGAGAAGATTCACCATTCGTATGTTCACTGGGTTTGTGTAATTGGCAAAGATTGGTAAGTGGCTTCAACTGACATGAGAGTAATGAAGAGAAGCTTCACCTTCTCTATAAGCTGTAACTTATACACATCGTTTGCCATCCTCCCACTGGGTTTGGATCTCTACGTGAGAAAATGAAGAGAAGATTCAAACTTTTTATGCGAACTGGTTTTGTGAAATTTGCAATGATCGGTAAGTGGCTGCAACTGACATGAGATAAATGAAGAGAAGGTTCACTTCTCCATGCTCACTGGGTTAGTGATTGTAATTGGCGTGGATTTCTATCTTCTCTGGGTTTGTGATTGGAATCGGTGAGGATCGGTAAATTGTTACAGGCTACAACTCAAATGAAGTAAATGCACTGAAGAGAGTCCATGTGGCCCACCCCAATATCATCGTAAGCGCTTACAGGGTGGACCCATTAGGTTGCTTTGACCAGTGGTAAGTGGGACCCACCGCTAAGTAATCCTGGCCGTTGTTCTGTTCCTTGGCAGGCTATACTACCGACTGATGCCAAACGTGAATACACGTGCGTGGTGTAGATGGAAAGATCGCTGTAGAATCCGTTAAGACTTCCCGGCAACTTCTCTCTTGTCAGTTCCTATTATTCTTGGGTTGTGATTGAGTGGCGTCAGCATGCACTGAGATATCATGTGGATTTCACAATTCAAAAATATTATATGCTATGTAAAAATAAACAATCATAGATTTCCTCTTCTAAGTATTGAAATCTCTTAAAATATATTGCAGTTTATGATAAAGCACTTAGGATATGATGAAATATATAGATATTAAAAAAGAAAAAAATCTTTTGCAACACACCATTACAAAGTTAATTTATTAATAATTCTATAACACTTAATTGACTAAATAAAAATATAATAAGTATAATTACATTACAATTACTTAAGGTCAATATACATATTTTTACGATTGTCCTTGTGGGTTTTCGTTTCTGACAAATGTTATATAATCAACTTGTTGCTAATACTATTTAAAACATTTTTTCAATAAAAATAATCATGCAATCAATAGTTTACTATAGTTGTTCTAGAAAATGCTCTCCATATTTGTGGTAGTAAGATAAATTCAAGGTTCTGTGAACTAAATAATAGAAAATTTTAATAGCAAATATATTATCCAAAATTTTCTAAATTAAAGAACAAGGAAAACTGCCACCATGGCCCACCTCACTTTTAAATCAAGATAACTTTTACCTTTATCATTATAACCAGAGACAAATACATTGCTTAGCTTGAATCCAGCCCCATGACTCCAAATGAAAGACAACACGGTTCTTCTGCACGTAGGCTTAACGCAAATATGGGGATTACTTTTTCTAAGAAAGAAGATGATCTGTATAATTTTTAAGCAAGTCGTCATATTGAAAAAAATTTATAGTTAAAAAAGTATATTAACCCTCCAAATCCAAAAATGGGCATTTCAAAATTAAATTTTATATTTTCTGGGCAGACTACAACACAAAAAAAAGAGATGTAATAAAAAATAATAATATGACTATTACTAAAGATAATTGTTAATTTTTTATTTCTTAAACATCTACAACATTAGAATTTGAAATAAGTAAAATACTTTTGATGTCTATAACATAAATTTTAAAGATTTAAAAAATAAAATTTAAAAGAAAAGAATAGAAAAAATATTTTATTTTTTATGAGTTCAAAGTTAAAAATTAAAGCTAGAAATAAGAAAGCAAAAATATTGAATTTAAAATTATTTAGAATGACTTTATATTTATTTATAATTACCTATAATTATGCAAATTAACTTAGAACAACTTGGGATGAATTAGCATATTTTGAAAATGTATTAGAATAATTTTAAAATAATTTTCCTATTGATGTCTAATGACCCAAAGGAGGAATATGATTTTCTGCAAATTTATGGAAGCCTATATGAAAATTTTAAACTTATGAAATGAATATGCAATTTGATAGTAGCAATATACGAAAATAAAAAATTGAAATACTTAATTACGAACTTGGTGCATGAAAAGGAGGTTTTGGATGGCCTAGATTCCATCTTAGACTTCAATGATCTTGAGGAGGTCAAAAAGGAAAGAGGGCGTAGAAGATTCACATAATCGCAACATTAGAAAATGTGGGGCCCTAGGCAGTGGATATCGAGTTGCATCGCAGGGGAATTAAAAAGAACCCACCACCTAGCTGGGTCGTTGACTCCGTGAGTTGTCTAGGCCAAGAGGAAATATACCAACAAAAGTTATTATTTATTTAAAATAAAAAAATTACTTTAAATGTCAATATATATGACATAAAAGAAACATACTAAAAAATATACCAACAAAGCCATTATTTATTTCCAAATTATAAATAATCATTATTATAAGCTATTTAAGTACATAGAATGGTTGAAATATACTTTATTTTGTAAAAAATGAGTAATATTTTTTTGGGATAAATTAAGCATGTAAAAATTCTCAAAAAAATTTAAAAATTAAAACTCTATCCTCAAACTTTATGTACCAAAATATAATGCTATAGATAATTGTATTCCATAATATTAAAGTTAAAAAATTATTAAAAAATATTTATTTATAAAATCATATACAAAAATATAAATATTATAGATTTTCAAGCCTCTAAAAATATCTAAACCATTCCTTTTTTACAATTATAATATGATATTTACAACAAATCAATCCAAAAAAATGCTCAAAAATCTTTTTTATGAAAATAAATGCATTTTCATCCTTAAATAAAGAAAAAAAAATAAAAAATGGGTTTCAAGCCATGCACCTATCAAAAATTGTCCTTGGCAAGGTTTTGATGTCTTTTTTGCTGAAAATCCATACCTAAATCAAGTTTTTGTTGCTAAATATGAAGATCCAAAAAAATCCACCACGCTGTTGACTAGGGATTTCTCCTTAAATGCAAAAAACTTGGTTTTTTTGTATTCGAATTCACCCTAGATTTCACCAAAAATGAGTTTCGGGCCTTATAGAAAGGATTTTGAAACCTAAAATGAAACATAGATAAAGATCTATTCAATTCTGAAGCCACCCACTACGTTATCAGATTTTTGGGCTCAAATTGGAAGATCAACAATGTGTTTAAGGGAAAAAAACCCACGATGGAGGTTTCAAAAATTCCTATTCAAGCTCTTGGGAGTGCTTTCGGGAAGGTAGGAACTATATTGCATTCGAATCTTGTCTTTTTCCTAATATGCAGTGCATGGTCAAGGAAATCTCAAGAAAATCGAGAAAATCGCGAGAAATTGGATAAAATATCAAGAAATTGCATTGAAATCTCAATAAAATAGGGATAATTTTGAGATTTGGGAGATATTTTAGAAATTATTTTCTAATCTGTGAAAATTCCCAAATTCCAGAGTGAGAATGTCTCACTGGGTTAGAGAAACAAAAATTTTAATGATAATTTCGTTAAAATTTTTGAGAATGCAAACACTCTGGTTAAGAGTCCTTTCAAAAGTAGAGAGCGTAAAGGCTGACGACACTTTGGGGTGTGAGAGAGAGAGAGAAACTGCAAAATACAAGAGAGATGACCCTTTTGAAGAAATGAAGTTGTACGTTAATTGTACCATTGTTTATGATCCACCCAAGTTTTGAGAATATATCTTCCAAAAAAGAGATGTCCAGTCTATCGAGTTGTGGGACAAACCATGATACATAGTTGATAAAACAAAAAAAAACTCAATCACATTGATAAAACAAAAAAAAACTCAATCACATCCACTCAAGCACTTTACTCATTTCTAAAATAAAGAGATAGCCAATTGTATGCAAGATTCTTCACTTATGGCCAATAGTCTGTCGATGAGCAAATCATCGTTTTAGGCAGATGATCACAAATCATTTCATTTAGTTTGGCACATCTTTTTATCTAATTTGATTATATATATAATAGCAAAATATATTTTAAATAGGCTAAATAGTAGGATGTATTAGAAATGGCATCGAGAGCCCACTTTTTTTCTAAAAAAAATTAGTAATATTTACACTCAAGAGCATCATTTTAAATTTATATTTATCAATGTATAAGCATTGTCCATAAGTGTTTTTCAATTTATTCCTTCGCCCTTCTTGACTTGAAGTGAAGGGCGTTGATGACAATGTAGTATTCCAGTCTGTCACATGGGTGACCTAGGTTTTAATCCCTAACAACAGAGCCAAAAATATAATGGTTAGATTATAATTTCTCGTAAGTGCATGTGTGTATAGTAATATAATATACAAAACAAAGGTCGACCCCACAGAGAATTAATCAAACTAATTCAATTATATCCAGTCATTGAAACTAAGACCATCTTAAAAAGATGTAGTGGAGACTAAGTAAGCCAAAATATAAGGTAAAATAATGGAAAACAGTGACAGTGAATAATATAAAAGAGATTCACAGGTTGCAAGAGTCTAGGGATTCGATTGCACCACTTAATGATATCCTATGTTGTGAGATATTTTGTTAATTGATTATTTTGGGTTCGTTCTATCCAATATATGATTATTACTGTTAGGTGTATGGGTTTAAATCAAGTATTTTTACCTTTTCAATTTTCTATGACGTCTAGTATAAATAAGGTGAAAACCCATTAAGATTGGAAAAACTTTAGTAAACCAAATAGATTGGTTTAGCATAAAGTGTGTCATAACCATCTATCTATTCATTCAAAGGAGCTTATACATGATTTAGCATAAGGTGTGTACCATAACCATATTTTCAGACAATTAGTTTAATTCATAAAATTGGTAATTTGATAATTAAATAAATCAAATGATTATAATATACACAGTGAATGAAATAAGATAAATTTAAATTAATTAATCAACAATCCTACTAAATATAAAATAATCTGAGATGAAGACAAGAAAATTCTCAATTGTAATCAAAGGAGATCACAAACTGCATATACCAAAAATACTCAAAATTATACCTTAAGGTCAATTGAAAGTAGATGCCAGTATATATATGTATAGTCTCTAAGATAAGAATTGTCTATCTTTTGAGTGACATTGTTTAAAATGACCTGTACGTAGAAATAAAACTTTTAGAAAATTCTTTAATTGATGAAAATAAATCCAAATAAATAATATTATAACAACATTCTGGAATGAATCAATATCCTATAAAATTAAGATTATAACCAAACCACTAGTCATGAGATTTTTCCACCTTCCAATACTATTGTTTTTCTTTTTTTTTTCTTTTTTCAGAGGATTTTGACTTTATTCAACAAAGGAATGAACAGTTTGGATGACCAATAGTCATTTGAAAAAGGATGGTACTATTAGAGAAGACAAAGCAAAAATAATGAAAAAGCATGTCAGACAAAAGAGTATCTTAGTATCTTAGTCACTAATGTATGGAGGGATAGTATCTTAGTCACTAATGTATATATGGGTTTCAAACAAAAGAGTGAGTACAAAACTCAATAAACAGAAAGAATAATCTTAATATATGTGTTAACAAGAAATCTATACAATGTACTAGAATATGTAATTTCTCTTAATATTTTAGTCTTTTAACCTAATTTACTCTACCATCTATAGGATAAATATCTCTAATAATCATTTGACCAGTTTGGTGGATCACTACATCAAGTTTAGAAAAGTAAAATTTTAACCCTTAGTAGTTGTCTCATCAAACTTTAGTATTTGTACATAATCTGGAAAATCTGACCTATCTAGTAAGTCGGGAAGGTCCAAAAATCTAAAAATTAACTATTTGATCACCAAAAAAGAAATTCAAAAGGTCCCAAAATAGGAAACAAAAATTTGGTTGTTTGTTTGGTTGTCGCTGACGATATGGTAGTGCCACCGGAGCATTCGGGTCCACCGGCGATCTGGTGTCGGGCTCATCTAGTGTTGTGGGCTTTTGTGCTAGTGCAAGCCTGTGCAAGATCTAGCCTAGTTTCCAGGGCTACTTGCTTGTGTAAGTTGGAAACAGGTGTCCTCACCCTAGCCGTCGAACAAGGGAGAATGAGGAGAAAAATCTTTGTGATGGTGGGATAGCATCCCACCTGACTTCCAGCGTCTAGATTTCCCAAAAATCTAACTTTTTCTAGGTTTTCTAATTTTCTAAAAATTAGAAAATTAATATATATTAATAACCAATATAATGCACAAAGAAAATCTGCGAAATCTATCTAAATCCCTAAAAGTTGTCAAATCTGTTAGGATTTTCTCATTTCTAATGGACAACACTAATCCACATTATTTTCAGCAATAATAGTCTAAAAATTGCAGTATTATCTAAGCACGAAATAAAAATCAACCAAACATATTATATAAACATGCCTGAAACAATATTTCTGAATCATTCCAAACAAATATAAATACGAGATTTGTAAATCTAATACATGGATTTCATCTATCTAAACATGCATTCAAATCCCCACAAATCTAGTATATTAATTCTTAAAAATCTAATCAATGCATTCATAATCTAATGCATCAAATCTCTAAATTTGGTTGATGCATTCATCCCCTTTTGCATTAATTTTATGAAATCTACTTAATGCAAAACATCTTTCTACTTACTGATTTGGAAAAAAAAAATCTACAACACCTTTTTCGCTTTATTAATGAGCTCCCATAGCAAATCCCTTTCCCCCTTTTCTACCCATAACTTAATAGGGATTTCCTCCCTAAAGGGTTAGGCAATAAGGGAGAAATGGATGGATAAGGCTTATCCTTTATGCTCATTAATAATGGTTCTAATCATCTGAGTTACAAAGGTTGCTAAGATTTAAATAATAAATAAATCCTTTCAATCTCAAAAATCTACAATAGGTCAATGGTCAAAATTTCAACTTTTGTCATGTCAGCACAAGGGACAAAATTTATTAATAAATCTGAGTTATTACAAAAAGAGCTCTCCATATAGAGAATGATGATGGACTTATCACTTTGCGGACCAAGAGTCTTATCAACACTAATAAAAAAATAGAAAATTTTAAAAACAAAAGACTAATATTTAAAGATTACATGAGAGAGGCATAGACACATCAATTTGAAAAGTCAAAGTTAGATCTTGCACAGGGGGAAATTAATTGAGTTAACCCAACCTAGAGAGCTCAATCTGTTGAACATAATTATGTTCAATTCAAGCTTAGGAACCTAGTTTAGAACATATAAGTTTAATCAAGAATAGAAATTTAGCCTAAAGCCCATTAAATCCAAATTTATAAACTTGATTTGAAGTACATTATTTCTAAGTTCAAAAAAATAATAAAATAAAAATAATTTCTCCAAAAAATAAAATATTAGCAATCCTTAAGCTAATACCTTAAACACCTCTCTCATAAATGTCTTCGACCTTAGTTAATAAGTTACTTTCTCATTAAGTTATCTAAAATAGTTAAAGAACTATTTAATTTTGGATAATTGTTAGTTAAATTTTTATCTTTATTTTATTTCATTTTTATTCTTATTGGGTTTAAAGTTTTATCTTATCAATTAAGGATTTTAATAAAATACAAAAAAATATAAATATTTTCTATAGGGTCCTTCCCCCCTAAAAAGAAGATACAAGAGTTCCTCAAAGAGAGTCTTAATTCCAACGATCAACCCAGTGGAAAGCCATGCTTCCTTACATCCATTAGCAGGTATTAATTAACTACTTAAATTATTGGATAGTAAAATTAATTTTACTTTCTCATCTTTAGTTTCTCATCTAAAATTTCTTGCATCGCATTTCTCTTATTTTTATTTTTTTTAAATTGTAGTCACTACAAACCATGTTCTTTAGGCATGATTGGTGATTGATACCTTTCGATCATGTAAATGGACACATTTATATACGAAATCATAGACTACTAATTTTCAGTATTTTTATTTTATTTTTTTGCTTATTTTTTGTCAAAAATTCAATGGTAACTCCCAATTTAATCAAGCACGAAATTTGGCAAACCTGTCCATATGACGACATATGCTAAAAATCATATAATTACGTGCATGGTCCATTCGAATTAAGCACAGAAACTTTATTTGTTTAAAATTCAATATATAAGTTTTATCGTACAACTAGATCTGATGAATCGAACTCATTTTTTGTATAGACTTAGAATACAAATATGGAACAGTTGTCATATGGGGTCATTTGGTGTTCTATACAAATCTTGAAGGCCACATTTCATGTGGGCCCTAGATGAAGCAATCTTGAAGACGGCCATGCATTCATGCTTAAAGCCATCCATCCGGAGGTAATCGATGCCACTAGGCTCTACAGACTACCATGTTCCATGCGAACGCCAGATTAAAGGTAGACTAAAAATATTGGTAGATAAATTAGATTGTCTTATAAAATTTCATAAAAATCAAACAACAACGAGTGTGACAAGATCAGCATCACTCAAATGGAACCCTAAAAACTTCCTGAAAAGGGAGAGATTACCTGCACAAAGCAGTCATGGAAATGCAGCCTCGACAGCTCCTGGATGCAAGCACCTTGTGCTCCACAATATTTATAGTCGCTTTCATAGAGTATTCTCTCATTTAAGGGGAGTTTCAAATAACTCCAGAAGTGCATCTTGCCAGCTACGCTGGCACTCAGAAATTGTACTCTAGGCAAAGATGGTGGCTGGCATTAGACACAGCTAAATTGTGAAAACCACTCTCACTAGATCAAGGTCTCGAAAATCAAATCAGATTCGATTAAGTTATCCTAACCCAAGATTTGTAGACTCGCTGTGGAATTTGCACTGTTAGATAATCAAAACAACTAATTTTCACCCTTTTTCTATGCTCATGAGGGTATTAATTAAATTAGAAGCTGCAAATTGGAAAGTTTGATTTGAGTTACTTCTATTGTACGTATGTAATTATTGCCAAGTTGTTTCCACGTGCTGCGTATGATGGGTGCTAATCTGCCATAGTATTAATAGTTTATTTTTGTTATCTCTACGGTTTTTATTGAGAATAGTGGAGGCGTGCGGGGCCATGAAATAGACACCACCCTTTGTTGACTCCGAAAAGAAAACTCAGTCTTCATATGCTGAAAATGCTGTGCTGTTGGATTTGTAGAGAAGGCAAGTAGGCAACACAAGCCTTCGATTTGTCTGGTTCCAGCTCCTTACTCCTTACCGTGTAATGTAAGACGGGTGTTTTTCTTTCCTTTTCCCAAGTCTTCTCCCATTAGCCTTATCATCAGTTTACAAGAGCCACGCTGCTTCAATCCGCGTGGGAGGAGACATCTCA
>JAYJMB010000509.1:0-17911 GCA_036873735.1 Pouteria campechiana
CATGTTTGCCTGTATTATTGGGTGGGGATAGTGATTATCTCCTGAGTGATTCGATAATGTGCTTATATGTGAATACATGAATTGATAGTTATGTATGTGACTTAGATGGGATTGTAAATACCCATTTCTTATTGCATGCAATGTGAATATGTATCAGAATTGGGATTAGTAAAAATCCCTAAATGCTATGATGTATACATGTCTTTGACTTTTATATAATACAAAGTTATGATATTTTATGTTAATGTATAGTTCGGGAGGGGATAAAAGATATTCCCTGCTTATAATTGCTATTGTTATTCTTGTGTATGAATGTTTGAATTAAAGGATCATAGTTATCCCATGAATGTAAATTGTAATATATGTATATATGTTATGTATATGTGTGATTTGGGATAATTGATTATCCTAGAGTATATAGTTTACTGTAGAATGTACAATTAATGTTATATTATTAATGTTGTGACATTTTGAGATGTTGTATTAAGTTTGAAAATGTATCTATTTGGATTGGTGTGTGGGATACCTTATGGATCCCTATTTTCTTGGATGGATGATATTTTGTTAATTTTTGTTGAATTATTATTGCCATGCAGTCTACTTACGGAGTTTGTTTAGACTCACCCTCATTTTATTTTTTTTAGTTGACTGGTCAAGTCCAGAAGAAGCAAGAATGGTAAGAAAGTATAATAGTTGAATTTGTATTTTATTGTATGGTAATTGGAAAATTACCATCTTATGTATATTGAAATTGTAATTAATTTATGTCTCATAATGTATAATTGAAATTTGCAGTCATATCAATGTAATATTGTAGTGTGAGGTGTATGGTGTATTTGGAATGAAAATTGTATGGTGGTGTGGTGGATTCATTATCATCATGATGCAGCCACGGTCCTGGGGGAGCCTGTGGAGTTGTACGGATGTTGTGTGGATGACTAGAGAAATATTGGAGTGTATAATTTTTACTTTAATAAATTATAATAAAAAAATATATCATAATATGTGATGAATGATTGTACCTAGGTGGACAGCCCTATTTTCAAGAGAGACTTTGTCTAATTTTCTGTAGAAATTAGGTCAACAAAACAAATACATCAAAGCAACCCACCCTAGAGGTGGGAAAATCATGGTATGATCATGTGGATTTATAGTGTAAAATGGAGTAATGACCCTAAGATGATGGGGCATTACATGGGTGAAGATGAATGATTTATTCTGACCGTTGCTCATTTTTTACTTATGATAGATGAAGTATGTGTCTAGCTATCCGTAAGACAAAGTTCCTTCATTTGTTATATCATAGAGGCATAAATATCTTATTGCTTTAGAGCTTTGTCTATTGGGTTTGTCTCTTTGCAAGTAACAGAAGAAGTATTGGATTATAGATAGGTTTTCTTCATGCCTTCGTCTGATGGAATATTTCTCTGCTTTGTTTATTTACAATCAAACGATCATTGACAAATTCTTTGTTCTGCTAGGCGCTTTTTGCTTCTTTTGCTTTGTCTGTTGACAGTAGACGATCATTGGCATACTTATGATAGATAAAGTTTCTATTCTGCCATACAATTCTTTCTTCTCCACTTTGTCTATTGATGGCAAATGAAGTCTTTTGTTTTGCTGAAAAGATCTTTACTTCTTTTGCATTTGTTTATTGATGGTGACGAAGTCTTTTGTTTTGATGAAAAGATCTTCACTTCTTCTGCCTTTGTCGATTGATGGCAGACAAAGTTTTTTGTTATGCTGAAAAGATCTTCAGTTCTTCTGCCTTTGTCTGGTCTCATTAGATGACCATTGGTAAAAACTGTGACTTGCTTATGATAGATGAACTTTGTTGTAAACACATTGTCTTGCATGCATTAGATGTAGTTTTCCATTTCGAAAAATGAATGAAAAATAGCCGAGTCCTTTTTATTTATGCTTTGTCTATTATGATACTTCGTCTTTTGCTTCTTTACTTCCTCAAGCCTTATCAGCATGAAATATGTTTTCTATGCTCATTTATCTTTAAGACCTACAAATTGATTCTATATACTAAAACTTGATAATAACCATTAGTACATAATATTTAATCAAGTTTTGTTTATCATCGAAACCATGCATTCATGTCAATAAGAAGGTCTATGCAAAACATTTGTGGTCATTATACTTTCATTTCTACAATCAAGCCAATTTGCATTGATCAAGCCTTAAATGATGAAACTGGATCATTGCAATGCAAGAAGAGCTTAATCTGTTTGAAAGGAATAAAGTGTGGGAATTGGTTCCAAAACCAAATAATGTTGATGTAATTCTAGTTTTGAAAATGATGTTCAACCCAATCATATCTATAAGCTCACCAAAGCATTATATGGTTTGAAACAAGCTCTAAGAGCATGGTATGAAAGATTGAGAAAATTCTTAAGTGATCAAAAATTCAAGATAGGAAAAGTCGATACTACCTTGTTTATCAAAAATATTGATAAGGATATCTTAATAGTTCTAATTTATGTGGACGACATTATATTCGGAGATACTAATGAGGATCTGTGTCTAGACTGCTCAAAGATCATGCAGGCCGAATTCAAAATGAGTATGATGGGAGAATTGAACAACTTCCTTAGATTGCAAATCAAGTAAAGAGGTGATGGAAACTACATTTGCTAATCCAAATATACTAAAGAGATGCAAAAGAAGTTCAAAATAAAAGAAATTAAGGTAGCAAGCACTCCAATGAGCACATCAACAAGGCTGAACAAGGACAAAAAAGGTAAAATTGTAGATCGAAAATAATATCAAAGTATGATTGGATCACTTCTCTAACTTACTACATCTAGACCAGATATTCTCTTTAGTGTATGCTTATGTGCTAGATCTCATTCCAATCCTAGATAATCTCATCGTATTGTAGTGAAATAAATTTTTAAGTATTTGGTTAACACACAAAATCTAAGACTCTATTATCCCAAGGGAACTAGTTTTGAACTAATTAGATATTTAGATGCTGACTTTGGAGGATACAAAGCTGATAGAAGAGTACTAGTGGAACCTATCAATTCCTAAGAAATAGTCTAGTGTCATGGTTCTCTAGGAAATAAACCAATGTTGCTCTCTATTGCAGAGAAAGAATATGTAACAGTTGGAAGTTGTTGCACTCAATTGCTATAGATGAAACAACAACTTCTCAACTATGGAATAAGTTATAGAGACATACCCATCAAATGTGACAATACTAGTGCCATATGCTTGATAAAGAACCTTGCCTTACATTTGAGAACCAAGCATATAGAAATTAGGCATTATTTTATTAGAGATCATGTACAAAAATATGATATATATCTAGAGTATGTGCCCACAAATGGTCAACTTGCTGATATCTTTACTAAGCCCTACCTCTAGAAACTTTTTGCAACATTAGAGGAGAATTAAGAATGACTAATGTCATCACTCAAGAATAATATCTTTAATGTTTCTATGCTTGAAGTTGCAATGTTTGTGGTATGCTTTAATTCGACTGACTTTGTCTCAGACGAAGTGAGCCACTTCTATACACTGCTCTATCCACACTATGTTTGGGTCATAGACATCTATTTTGAGGTCAAGTACGCCTCATTTTCTTACTAAAATCAATTTAGAGCTATAATTCTCACATTGAACTCTATTTTTAGCATGATTTATTTTCTCTTTCTAAAAATATCATATGAACTACCTCGTATAGCCATCACATTCAGTCGATTTTAACCCTTCACTCTTAATCCTTCTCTGCACCACAAAGATAAAGCTACTTAGAGAAGAACACTTTGGAAGAAAGCATTTAGAGAAAAACACTTTGGAAGCAAGCATAATAGGAAGACAAGAGTGTGGTTAGGTCTAAAGAATTAACCATTGCTTCTTCAGTTGATCTCTTGGTGGGATGATAATGTTTTTATCTTTACTTATCTTCCATCTATTTTATCAAAAGCATTTCTCTTCAAACTTTGGCTTTGCAAACATTATTCTTCAATCTTGTCATTGCCAAATAGTCTTGATCCACATATTACCATCTTCTTGGGAGTTTGAAGAGGAGGGGAATGGAAATAACAAGTATATTACATCCATCTCCAACCCTTTATCTTCTCATCCACCATCCAAAATCTTGGTTTCTCATACTTGAAGAAACCTCTCCAAGTTTTGGATGCAAATCCCCCTATTGTGTGGAGGCCCCTCCTTTGGGGTCTACCACAATCTCCTGCTCCATCTCCCCAAACTTAGAATGTTTGTATCAGGGCCAACCTACTTTGTAGCTTTGTTTGTATTGAAATGAAATAAAATAACATGTTTTTTTGTTTATTTGTTTCTATTTGGCCAATACTTGGAGTGGAATATTTCTTTCTGCTTATGACAAAAAGGGGGAGAAAGAATCTACAAATTATCTCAAAGGAGAATGCATAAATGCATAATCTTGAAATAATCAGGGGGAGAATATATATAAAATAAGTTAAGGGAAATAAATAAAAATGGCAACTTGAGAAATGATTAAACTTTGCAAAAAAACATTTATCAGACTGCATATATTTAGTCGAAGATTATCTTTTATGAGATAATTTTTAACCAGGTTTATCATTATCAAAAGGGGGGAGAATGTTAGTATAAATGCATGGTTTTGATAACAAACAAAACTTGATTAAAGATTATATACTAATGGTAATTGCTAAGTATATAGAATGCAGAAATAAGTTACAAACCTCATAGACAAATGAATATAGAGAAGATATTCCAAGGCATCAATTTGTCTAACTAAAAAGACACGGGCTAGTGCAGAAGCAAAAGATAAAGTGCGGCTATAGACAAATATCAAATGAAAAGGAATCAACTGAGCTTCCATTCTTCTGTCAAACTGGAGATTATATCTAATGAATGTAAAATAGCATGCATATAACAGACTTCATCTATCATAAGTGAGCAATAGTCAAACAAAGTCAATGATCATTTATCAAAAATAGACAAAGGCCAAGTAGTGAAGTTCTTCTGGTAGAGTAGTGGAGTTCGTCTGACGGAGCAATGGAATCTTTTTGTACCTCTAAATTCATCTACTACTTGCAATAGACAATCCAATAGACAAAGAGATAATTCATTTGTGCCTCAAAAATTCATCTATTACTTACAATAGACAACTCAATAGACGAAGTAATAAAAAGATAATTTGTTGGCACTACTACAATTCGTCTCCTACTTGCAGCAGACAATCCATTAGACAAAGTGCTAAAAACATAGTTCATCTATGCCTTAACAATTCAATAAATGAGATGCTAGAAAGATAATTCATCTGTAATTTTATAATTCATTTTTTACTTACAATAGACAACCCATCAGAGGAAGTGATGAAATGATGATATGTCTATACCTCCACAATTCATCTGCTACTTACCATGGAGAAAGTAGAAGATAAAGGGACTTTGTCTAATAAACAACTGGATAGATACTTTGTCTATCATAAGTGAAGACGAGCAATGAATGGATAAGCTAAATCATTAGTCTTCATCCAGTATTAATGACGACTATTCTATATTGATGAAAGAATCAACCACTATAGTAACTTTTTAAATGATACTTATTAAGAATCTAAAAATCATGTTCTCTAAGGTTAGTGGTGCAGGCATTTCAGCAGACGAGGATTAAGTGGAAGTCAGACAATTCAAATGTATTAATCAGAATGATCTTCTATCATTAATGGAGTTCACCTACCACCAATGGTTGAAATTCAAAGTAGTTATAAATGAAGCCTCGTTGGAGCAAGAAGAAAAAAAAGTATTAAAGAAAATATTCAATACCCTCTTGAGAGGATTTACTGAATTGAGCTAAAAAATTCTATATCTTTCAAGAGTCGTGAGCCTTGCATTTAAACCTTTCTCAACTTTTTTTGAAGGCTCCCAACCACCTTTCGAGAAAATCATTTGCTACTGTATGTAATCTTTAGAAATCTTTCCCTATGCTTATTGAGAAGTATTTTTGCTTTAACTTTTGATATTTATTTATTATAATTCCCTTAAGCTAGTGGTTGAGACTAGACTCAGGAAGAGTTGTGATTGTTTGAGTGTAGACAAGAGCTATTTACATGCCCTAGTGCTAGAATCTAGAAGAGTGCTGGAAGCACTATAATTACGCCCCCTAGAGATTGAATCTAGACGAGTGTCGAGAGCACTGTATTTATGCTCCCTAGAGCTAGAATCTAGAAGAGGCCGGGACCATTATAGATACGCCCCCTAAAGCTAAAATCTAGAAGAGTGCAAGGTACACTTATTATCTTTTTGCTATTATAGATGGTCGAACCCAAGACATCAAGAGAAGAGTGCTCTTGGAAGAGTGGAGTAGAGTGTTTACTCGAACCACTATAAAAATCCTTTTGTCTTATTAATTTGAGCATTGATTGAGTGATTGGATTCATTGCTAGAGGGATGTGTAATTTTAAAGGGGTTTAACAAATTTTTAAGTACCTAATTCACCCCTTCCCTGTTGGGTTTTTGCCTAAGCTTCGGGACCAACATGACTATTATGTTTACACTATGTGAAGTTCAATGATGAAATTGTGAAATTTCATAAATAGATGTTGGATGTTTACTTAATTGATTGTGATGGAATCATGAAATTCCTTAAGATAATATGATTGTGGGCCCTAGTTAATTGGGTGATTGATCTAATTGGACATGCATGTGATAGCATGAGTCTAGTGAATGATGCTTGATGAATCTTATGATCATTATTGATTACAATGCCGAGATAACATTGATGTGATTGATATGTCATGATGACATTGTGTATTTTTGTGTATTGATTTTCTTAATTTATAAATGACCAAATGTTTGATGAAAATGTATTGTATTATTTTGTTTTCCATCATGAGGTATGAATCATGATGTGGATATGATTGATTTAACTAGATATGGTGTGTCAAGGAACTTTCAGTGCTATTTGGTAACTTGTAGGAATATAATATGTGATATCCATGGCATACAGATAATGTTTAGAAGGCTTGGATGCCTTAGTAACATAGATGCCTAGATGGTGTAGAGGTAATAGGACATGGTAATTGACACCCATGGGGTATGGGCATGCATTGGTGGCATGGTATTCGATGTTTAGCATTACGGGCATGGAAGCATATTGTATTATTATGAGACTGATATGAAATTACACATGCTATAGGTGTGGTTGACTATTGTCAATGATGGCATGCATATACATTTTGATTGGATTGAATTTTTATGTGTACTATAATTGATAATGATGAATTTGAGCATTTCTATGTGTCGAATGATATGATTGGATTGAATTGTTATGTGTACTATAATTGATAATGATGAATTTGAGCAATTCTATGTGTCAAATGATATGATTGGATTGAATTATGATTAGAATGACAAAATTGTGTACTTATATGCATTAGATTTGATTGATTTACATTTTCTTGATTATGTAATTGATATGCTGTGGATAGTACATTGCATAGCATTCCCTCTTGAGTCATGAACATGAAGGGCATGATTGAATGTGTATGTCCTAATGTATGTGAGATGGGGATATTTAGATGGAAGGAGGATGCCTAGATGGCATGGTTGAGAAAGCCTGTTTGGCCTAGATTGGATGTAACACATATGAGGTATGATGGCCTGTATAGGCGGATGTGGATACTGCTAGTTGGCATAGTGGCTTGAATGGCTAGATGTGTATTCACTTGTGATGGCGAAGAGGGCTGTGATGGCTTGGCTGCCACCTGTGAGGGCAATGAGGCCAATGATGGCCTGGATTTTGCCTGTGATGGCAATGCCACCTGCGAGGGCGATGAGGCCTATGATGGCCTGCACTTGACACCTGTAGAGGGTGGGGCTTGGATGTGATACCTGGATAGCCCATTAGACCAGACATCCATATAGGATGAGGCTAGGGATTGGCCTAGGGCTTGACTACGATGCCTAGATAGTCCTGATATGATGTGGAGACCTGAATGGTCTTACTTGACACCTGTATAGGGTGGAGGCCTAGATGGCCTAGTATTAAGACACCTGGTTAGCGTAGTGAGCTAGAAGGCCTAGATTGGATATGAGTGGCATGGGATTATTATAACATGAATGACAAATTGAATGTTGAGGTTGAATAGCCTAGATTATGGACAATAGGTATGACAAGCATTATATTGATGTGTATTAATGTTGCATTATCATTGTTATGTGTTGTTGCATTATCATGGTTATGCATTGTGTGGTTGTGCCCTAATGGTAGTCACTTTAGGCATTCAGTGTCTAGGTAGAGATCTCAGAATTTTCTTTACTAGCTTGGTCTCTTTGTATTTTTCTCTCAAGCTCTTTAAGCTGTTGGGAATTTTTTGAAATCTTCCAAACATTTCAAAAATGCTTTCTAAATCCTTCATATGCATATTATCAAAGATATTCTTTGAATTTTTATTGAAAAATAGAATTAATAATTAGAATTTTGTTTGAATTTCCTTCAGTTGTATATAAATTAAAATTGAATTATGAAACTATGTTTATGTATTTCTATATATTCATTCATTCATTTGGACATTATGTAGAAAACCATATTTAGAATTTTTACTTAGATAATTGTACATTGATAGAAATAAAGTTTCATACATAGTATTTTCTATGCATATATTTTGCACTCATGTATATAAATAGGAAAGTATAGAATTCACACTAGGATAAATAAAACTCTGAAAAACAAAAAGTAAAACTTCTAAGATAATCAGAAAGTACAATAACACTCAAACAATAAATAACCTAAAACTAAGAATGCCGAAAAGACACATAACTAAAAAAAGATAAAATAATGAAACTGAATGATTTTGCTTAAAATCAATTAAAGATGGGTTGATCTAGCACAAAAATTTAATGGTAATTCACATCCGTGCTTGCTCAAATAACTCATTGGTTGATTAAAGCAAATGCTTATTATGATCATTCATCAAAACTGCTTTAATCTATCATCTTATTTCTCTACATACTGTTATTATTAAAATGACTTCTGCACTGATACACTGGCAATGAATGTCCATGTCAATTTGAACTCATTAATGAAGAAGTAGTGCAAGAATATGTTAAGTGTATGCAAGAAAGCTTGAGTTGAATAGAGGTAGAATGAGAACAATGAGAAATCAAATCCTTCTTCTCAACTTACAAATCCAAGCAAATGAGGCAATAAGTTTAAGTTTCGGATGCAAAGAAAGGACTAAATAAGTCAAGATTATATCCTAGACAACATAAAATTTTAGAGGAAGGACTTTCACCTTCAAATAGGAGTTGAATGAATAGTCAATCTGGCAACAAAACTTATGAGCTTAAATGAGATATTTATAAAGGATGCGTCAAAAGAGATAAGTTGTCAAACTTGATTATATTTCTTTCATTGCTATATACTTTAGTTGCCTTTGAATGAACTACTTTGAATTCGAACTAATTGCTTTGAGCCAAATCATGTTGAAAATCTTAACAAGCCTTAAAATGGTCAAAACTCTAACATCATTACAGTCCTAAGGCATAGTCAAGCCTGTTTGGGAAGCTTCATAGTTCAAAGTCTCAAATAGGAATTCCATTCCAAGCCATTCCTTCTGTAATAATGTTAACTGGCTTGATCTTATAAAGAACCAAAGTTAAAAGGTAAAAACTCATAAAGATAACAATCATGACATACAATAAAACATCTAATAAAATTCCATGAACACTTACACATCCAAAAACTTCCACCAATAACTTCCAAACATTTAACAAAGAAACTTAAAGATAGTTACTCTTTTAAAACTTCAATAACTTCTAATAATTCTGTAATCCTTTCCTAAGTCTCAAATAATTCCTTTTCCAATGCCTTAATTCTATTCATAATCTCTCCATAAGCTATACACCAGTCATTCAAAAGAAGATCTGTAGAGACATTTATCTTCTTAGTAGACTTTAAATCCTTCTTCAACTGTTTTACCTCCTCTTCCAAAAAGTAAATCTGAGTATTTCCCTTACTTATGTCTCACTCCATTATTGCCTAAATATTAACTTCATATACTATTTGTCCAACTAAATATAATAGAATTCATGGGTTACAATAAATTCTTAAGAAGACACACAAAACTTTATGGAAGAAATCATCTAATTGATAGCTTAAACAGAAATAGATCTTCAAATTTTAGAATCTAGATAGGACAAATTAGGATCATGCATTATCATTGTTAAACAATGATGAATAAAAGATACACATCCAATAATTAACCAACTAAAATAATGATTCTATAAATAATATAAATCACTAAACTTAAATTTTTATAAAAGACCAAAATAAAGATTACTACCCCTAATAGTAGCCAAATCACCCTTCACTTGCTTAATCCTATCCTAAAGAACCAGACAACTCTCTACAACCTTAAAAGCAACATCATCTTTCTTACCTTGGATAAACTTCACAAAAGAACTAGAAGAAGTTGTAATCGCCTTGGTAAGCAATGAAGAGTCGTCTCTTCTCTCTAATCTCTCTACACAAGAAAAGAGAAAGGCAAACACTTCTTCACTTCCCAAGTAATCAAATAACTACGCCATTAATAACCCTTAATCATCGCCCCTGATAATAATGACAGACAACCATTCATTAAAAAGAGACTCACATTAATAGTAAAACCATGCATTGTAACTAAAATCACTTTGTTTACATTCAGCATATTAATATGATTAATACATGTTTAATTAATGTCTGATTGCTGTTCTCTATAAACATGCCTATCGTAATAATAAGAATGTTTAATTATCAAAATGCTAGGAAGATGTTTAATCAACCTAATTAGTCTAATAGTTACAATAAATCATTTTATTAAAAAGAAAATTGAGTGATAATTATGACCAAAAAAGGCAAGAGAAAACTATTCTAGGATTCAATAAAATATGGGGATAAGAATTTAAAGAAAGGGATAAGACAAATATATTTAAGGGGAAGAACTAGAATTAAAAACCAGGGAAGTAATACGCTTATAAGGAAAATCTTTTTGATTATGACAAAAAGGGGGAGAGAAATGAGTAAGAAACTTGTGAGAGTAATGATTAAATTAGTATAATGATAAAAGAGTTGAACCCATAGGATTATAAGAGACTAATATTCAAGGGGAATTTTATTAATAAATGTAAACTTCTAATCACAAGTCTTCAAGGTTTTGTCATCATAAAAAAGGGGGAGAATGTTGGGATTATATTATATATGATTTTGATGATAACGAAGCTTATAAACTTGTATGCTTAGATCTTTAACGATCATATATGGTTATGAATTAATACTAGATAATTAACATAAATACATAACCATGAATGATTAATTATATAAGCATATAGACTCCACTTTATGGTGCGCACATCATAAACATTAATTAATATGTACTGCATAAATCTGCTAAATCATATTAAACACCATAATTACTTAAGCTTTCATATTATGCATTTAATGAAAGTGTATATGATCCTTGCTTTATAAAATGTGATAATCATATGAAGGTAAAATACATTCTAATATTATATGAAAGCTAATAACATAGCAAGTGCAGAAATATTCAAGTGCAGGATAATGATTGTTTGCAACAAACTACTACAACTATCTGCTACATTCCAAAGGAGTTAAATTGATAAAATTCATGGAAGAAAAAGAAGAAGAAGAAAGCAAAAGGCAAGCAACAAAGAAAGGTTATAGTTGTCCAAAAGAAGCTTCCATGAATAAAAGCAATGGGAGGCAAAACAAGGCTTCAAAGATGTGCTACAACAAGTTTCCATTGTCTATCAACCTCAATGAGAAAATATCAACAGACATATGCAAAACAAGAAGTTAAAGAAGAAGCCATGATCAGAGAGTTTAAATTACTTTTGAGAAATTATGACTATCTACTTGATCTGATGAAAGTCTATCCAAGATAAAGCATAAGGATGAAGAAGTAACTCAAGGCTTGATAGACAAATGAAGAAAGACAAAGAATTAGCCACTTAGATGACCAAGCACAAGAAAAGAGACTTTGTCAGATTAACAAAGTTAGAGAAAGGATTCGTCTGAGGATAAGAAGGCTTGATAGAAGGGAATGCAACTTCAGCTGAGCCAAGATAGATAAATCAATATTGAAGTCTACAACTTATAGTAGACAAATGCAGACGGAGAGAGGTCATGACGTGTTAAAGGAGAATCGGTTTATGTGACTAACACACAAATGGCATCTACATTTAAGCCATCATTATGTAGACTTACACTAGTCATCATCTCTAACAATAAGTGGACTACAAGTTTTCCAAGGCTGTAATGAGTTAAATGAGGAACACATTTATCATAGCTCATCCTCGAGGCTTTTTGATTGGTGTTGTAGCAGCTCGAGATGAAATAGAAAAACTAGAACTTCAACGGTATAAGAAAAAACTCAAACGGTCTTATTCATTCAATGTTGCTCTCATCTTTGTATTCAATGGATCCCATCTTATCCAACAGTCAAGATTTTGAAGAAGCTATTTAAGGAGAAGAAGCAGGATGATTCGAAGGTGGTGAAGGAACCCATTACAAATGCGCTCAACTTGATGAAAATCCTTCCATTCATGATTAAGAGCTTAAACTATCATCTATCTTTCATGAGCTTAAATCTGCTTATATATATTGCCATTATCTTTAAATTTTAGGAAGATCATTATGTATTGATAGAACTGAAAAAGATCATATCTTCCCTTGTGCTTAAATGTGTAATAGTTTTCTGGTTAATCTGAAAACTAGAGAGTTTGTGATAAAATCAATAAACCATATTGTAATGAGTTATTGGTGATCTCTAGAAAACCATCAAGTTTGCTAGTGAGCTTCAAAACCAGTGAGTTGGTAGTGAACTAGAGAAAACTACCAAGTTTGTTTGTGATCTTTGAAACAGGTAAGTTTCCTAGTGAACTCGTAAAACCAGAAGAGTGTCGAGGACACTTGTATTTATGCCCCTTGGAGTTAGAATCTAGAAGAAGTGTCAGAGATACTTATGTATTCCATTGTACGGGGTATAGTGGAACCCAAGGTACAATGAGTTGGTGCTCTTGGAAGAGTGAATGTAGGGATGGGGTCCTGAACCACTATAAAAATCATCTTGTTTGTTTGTGTGTGTGTGTTTGCTTTATTTCTTTACACTTTACTATTCTATTATTCATATTACGCCACACAATACACAAGCATGAAAAGAGGGAAATGATCCAACAGGGGTTAAGCAATGAATTTTTATTTACTCAATTCACCCCTCCCCTCTTGGGTTAAGCTACCCTACGAGACTCTACACTAAATGTAATATTTGGCTTATTAGTAGTAAGATACAATAGAGATCCTATCGTACTTCTATAAACCTTTTGGCAAATAGATTTACCTATTTTATCTTTGTCTAATTTGATGGAAGTGCTCATTGTAGTTCCATACCTTTTTCCATCTTCAAGAATGAATTTCTTTAGCAATTCCTTTGTGTATTTTGTTTGGTGGATGAAGATTCCTTCTTTTGTCTACTTCACTTACAGTCCCTAAAAAAAGTTTAATTCTCCCATCAAACTCATTTCAAATTCTCCATACATTAACTTAGAAAGACTCTTGATAAAGATTTTTGTTAGTAGCCCCAAATATAATGTCATTAACATAGATTTACATAATAAGAATATCGTTCATAGCATCATTAATGAAGAACGTGTTATATACTTTATCCCTTGAGAATCCTTTCTTAATAAAAAATCTACTTAGTCTCTCATAGCATGCTCTAGGAGCCTACTTCAATCCATAGAGGGCTTTCTTGAGTTTGAAGATATGGTTGGGATCATAAGAATCTTCAAACCCAGGGGGTTGTTCCACATAAATCTCTTCATTAATGAAACCATTCAAAAAAGCAAATTTGACATCCATCTTGTAGAGTTTAAAATTCATGAAAGATGCAAATGCCAACAACATTCTTATGGTTTCTATCCTAGCAATAGGGGCATATGATTCATCAAAGTCTATCCCTTTATCTTGACAATGCCCCTTTGCTACTACTCTTACCTTGTTCTTCACTACTAAACCAAATTCATCAAGTTTGTTACTAAAGACCCATTTGGTTCCTATAATAGATTGGTGGTTTGGTCTTAGAAGTAAAGTCCACATGTCATGTGTTTTAAATTAGTCTAATTCTTCTTGCATAACTAAAATCCAATTCTCATCTTATAACATATGGTCTTTGCAAGTTGGCTTTCTTTGAGAAATGAAGCCAAAATTACCATATATTTGGTGATAAGATGATCTAGTCCTAACTATATCATACACATCACCAATTACTTGGTTTTTCAGGATGATCATCCATGAATCTCTAATCTTTAGAAAGAGAAGAATTACCTCCCTTATTTACCTCACTCATGGATGAATGAAAGTTGTCTGTCCACTCCATCCTTTGCTACTACTATTTGTGGAGTTCGTTTATCTTGATTTTGCAGATTCATCTTCTCCACGTCTATCATGATTTTGTCTACTTTCTCAATCAAATCATTTGTTCTTTTCAAGCAATTAGTGGATTCATCAAATTTAACATGAATAGATTCTTCTACAACTCTTCTACTTAGATTGTAGATTCTAAATGCTTTGCTAACAATGGAATAGTCAAGGAATATCCCTTCACCAAATTCGCTATCAAAATTTTCAAGGTTTTCCTTTCTATTTATAAGAATATAACATTTATAGTCAAATGTATAAAAAAATAATATGTTAGGCTTCTTGCTATAATATAACTCAAATGGAGTTTTATTAAGTATAGGCCTATTATGAATTCTATTGATAATGAAACAAGTTGTATTTATAGTTTCAACCCCAAAATATTATGGTAGATTATATTCACTCAACATGGCCCTCGCCATTAAGGTTCTATTCTTCCTTTCTACTACATTTTGCTGAGGTGTTTTTTGTGTAGAAAAGTTTGAAAGATACCATTATTTTCATAGTAGGCTGTAAACTTATGGTTTCAAAGTCTCTAGCATGATCACTCCTAATGTCAACTACATGAGAACTTTGTTAATTCTACATATCCTTGCAAAATGCCTCAAAGAATGAAAAAGACTCATCTTTGGGTGCAGAAAATATCACCTAGGTATATATACTATAGTCATCAACAATGACATATGCGTAACATTTTCTTCCAAGATTTCTAGTTCTTGTTGGTCTCATTAAGTCCATGTGTAGCAATTGAAGTGGCTTAGTTATGTAAACTTTGCTATTTGGCTTGAAAGATTCTTTTTCATGCTTTTCTCTCATGCAAGCATCACACAACTGTCCTTTGTCAAATTTCTGTTGGGGTAAGGCCACTATAAGATCCTTTCGGTATAGTGTTTCTATAATATCTTTATTGGCATGTCCTAATTTTCTGTGTTATAGTAGGGACTCATCATGACTAATAAGACACTTAGCTTCAATATGAAATAAGTCTACTCTATACACATTTCCATGTCATTTGCCTAGAAGTAAAACTAAGTCATGTTGATCTAGGACTGAACAAAAATGACATTCAAACATAACCTTATAACCACTATCACAAAACTTACTAACACTAGGAAGGTTAGGCTTTAATCCCTCAACTAAAAGCACATATGACATAATTGTTGTTTCCTAAAGGTAGGCAAATACCAAAGAGGGGTGGGGTGAATTAGGAATTTAAAGCTTTTACTAGACCCCTTTGAAATACAACATTTCTTTAGCAAATAATGCAATCAAACAGTAATCACACAAATAAACAAGACACATGGATTTTTATAGTAGTTTTGGCAACCGTCCCTACTCCACTCTTCCAAGCACACTTTCCTATTAGTGTTTGGGTTCTGCTATTTCACTATAGTAGAAATACAATAGTGCTCCCAGCACTTTTCTAGATCCGCTTTAGGGGGCTATAACACTTAAGGTGTTAATCTTGGTTAATTATTACAGGATTGTTAGTATAACTATAGTGGTGATGATTTAAGATGAGGAGAAATTTGTTTTGAAATAAAATGATTTAAGTAGCTATGAACTGCATAGAAGTTATATTAAATTATAAAAATTTAAATCATATATGGATGATTATATGATTTGATTTCTAGTTATTTGAGGCATAATGTTTCTGCATTTTATATTTTACTATGTGGGAAAATCATGGCCCAAAAGATATGTGGAGAAAGGAATTAAAGTGTTAAAGAAACAGAGCAAAATAAAATGGGGGGAAATCAGTCAACAAGGGGGGGTAACAAGGATAGCATCGTGGCGCCAAATTGGAGGCTACGGTGTCGGGTCGAAATGGAGGAATGGGTGGATCCAGAAATGTAGGCATGGTCTAATATCTGATGTGTCTCATCCTTTTATGTTATAACCATGGGTCATCTTTGATTGTAATTAAGCATTTTCCAACGATATAATCTAGCTATGCTAGATAAATATTTTCATGCCTCTTTCCATTGAATAATAGATCATTGTCTATATTGAACACATTTCTTGCAGATAGTTCAAACACAACTTTGTGACCCTTCTCAGATAATTGACTAATACTTATCAAATTTTGCTTGAGTCCTTATATATATAATACATCCTCTATGCATGCATTGAATAAAACATAAATTTTACCTGTCCCTTTGATTAGACCTTTGTCATTGTTGCTGAATGTAATTATTCCTCTATTTATTGCTTCAATTCTTTAAATGGCTTCTTATTTCTGGTCAAATGTCTTGATCAGCCACTGTCCATGAACTAGGAATTGCTGGATGTGACTTTCAAACTTACTTACATTCAAAGCAAATATTCTTCTTACCTCTTTGGTACCCAAGTATCGGTTCCAATGGTGGTAGTAGAATTGAGTGTGCTAGAAGATTATGTATAATCCTTTGGGTTTTCATCTTATTTTTGCACCTTTTCCTTGCATATTTTTAGCATAGGAATCATATACTTTGTGTCCATCATACCAAGTGTTTAAAATTTGGCTTAGTGCATTATATTCCATTAATTTCTTTACCTAAGGATATCTTATGAACATTATAATATTTGGACAATTTTCTCTTTCTTCTGTGAGGTTCACTCCGTTGGACCATCTAACCAATTTTTGTGATTTTCATCATCTAACAGTTCACAACCAAGGCCCTTTTTACTAGTTTGAACAGTCTTTCTCATGACCTTGGCTATAGATTCTCCTGGATTAGAGAATTTACTCAACAGACTATTCAATATCTCCATCTCCTTCTTTAGATTTTCAACCTCTTTTTGTAGAGACAGATTTCTTTCCGCCAGAATAGAATTTACTTTGACAGTTGTATCAAAGTGTCTTTTCTTTTAAGTGAATTTCTGGCCAAGTGATTTAAACTCACTGAAGAGAGTTGTATGATTGTTGAAACTCATCAAACTTTTTTCATTTTGCATAAGTACTATTTGAGCTTGAAGAATCAGAATTATAAGAGTAATAAGAGTTTACCTCTGTCTCCAGCTCTGTTGTGCATTGCTCTTCGATGGAGATTTGGTCTACTGATTAGTTCTCTATGTGGGCCATGCAATATATTCTTACAAGGTGTCAAACTTTATTGTCACCTTTCTCACTTGAACTTGTACTTGAGGAGTCTTCATCATTCACATACATTCCTTTAGTTTGATTTCTTTATGTCTTCTTAAAATATTTCTTTTCTCTTCTTTCATCTTTCTCATTCATGTTCACTTTTTTTTCATTTGGATACTCAAGAGACATATGTACTATTCCTCCACATTTATAGCATGTGGGGAGATCTTTCTTTCTTTCAACCACTTTCTTTTGTTGTCTAGGTTGTCTCCTTGAGATGCTACCTCTACTGCTTCTTGCGAACATTCTAAAGTTTTTGACTAACATGGCTATATCATCTCTATATTATGATATAGGGTCACTACTACTCTCCTTGGTTACCTTCAGAGCAATACTTTTCTTTTG
>JAYJMB010000510.1:0-62259 GCA_036873735.1 Pouteria campechiana
GTTCCGTTCGCATTTCGTTTCTTCCTCATTATTTACTGTGCCTGATCTGACTTCTTGAGCGCGTTCTCAGCGACCTCAAACACAAATATATTAAGAGGCAACATTCAATCATTATAAGATTTTGTATTTTGAAACTTAAAAATGTAAGCAAGTGTCAAGCATTTGTCATTGCATTTTCAAAATCATAACAGATAAATTTGAATGACTTCATCAATAGGTATTTCACACATGATGAAGAAATTGTTAAACAACTGTTAAAGATCATTCAATCATTACCATGTAAATAGTTGTTAATCTAGATATTCATTAGAATCATATAAACGATTATACAAGTCATAAACACAAATTTCATAATAGAATTCATCATAAAATCTGAATTTATAATGTTTCAACATCAATTTGTATTATTATCTCACAACATACAATGTCTTCATTATTATTTGTTTCCCCCTAAAGCATACAACCCAAAAGAAATTTGAAGTTTAGACATGAGGATCCGTAGGAGGCATAGCTGAAGTAAACTCCCCCTAAGTAGCATCTCAGGTAGAAATAAGCTCCTCTATTGGAAAGGTTGGTTCTAGATTATCCTTGGTGTCATAGGCTAAAATAGTAGATGAAGTAGGATCAGCTCTATGTGTAGGCTGGGGCGTCTCATAATGTGAGAGAAGAATATCCAATTTCTTTTCTATTCTCTCCTATGCTTTTCTCAAGTCACCTAATTCTTCATTTAGCTCCCTTCTTAGCTCTCCTACCTCTTTCCTCATTTCTTTTACTTAAAAAGGCAGTGAAGCATATGCAAATGACCTTGGGATGATGACTTCAGGTGAAGTCCTAGGAGGTGAAGGTTGTCTGTCTATAATGGGATTGTCTAGGTTAGCTTGCTATTCCTCTTCACCCATTTCCTCCATTTCTTCTTCTTCATGTGAGGGTATTCCTTCATCTTCCTCTTCTTTACTCTAATTTTTTTCTTCCATTTTTCTCTCATTCTTTTCCTTCATTTTTACTACATAGTCTGAAATTTTGATTCTCATTATCTTCAACAGTGTATCTCCTACCTGGTCCTTTTTTAGAGTTGACATATGCAGACTAGATTCTCCATTTAAAGGAACATGAAAATGCTCAAAGATCCGAGTTAGCCACACTCCATATGGAACTATATGATTTGTTCTCTATAGCATGTATTCAAATGTAATGAACATTAGTTTTGGCAAGCTGACTTTTTGATAATTGTATAGTTTCCACAGTACGTTGGCTTTATTGTTATCACTTGCTCTGTTTCTCCAAGCTTAGGTCTAAACATATTTTCTAATACTTTTCTGAACATCCTAAGCTGAATGGTTAAGTCCTTTGTCCTGATGTATGTGCAAGCAGATGTGTAAACTGTGCCTGTGGATAGATTATTGAAAATTTCTTCTTTTTTTAATTCATCATCATCTCCTATGGATGGAACTCCTAGAATTTCTCCAAGGTGTTCTTCAAATGATAGATTATATGTTCCAAAGCTAATTTCCACACATTTCACCATTGACTCATAAAAGTTGGGTTTCCAATTGAAATAAAAGATGAGAACCAGCTCTCTATATATGGGTGCCTTATATTCCATTGGCTTAGTTCATCCTTGAAAATTCAACATGGATTGGATATCATATTTGCATTTATCAAAAAAATTCAAATCTATCTTCTTTCGAACATGGTCCATTCTTCCAAGTATTGAGGTATAAAATTTGAACTTCCTATTCTCACTGCCAAAATAATATGCAAGTAAATTTGTTGGTTCAAATTTGATAATAGGAACCTTTCTTCCATAAACTACAGTTGGCAAGGCACTTAGATCAAACTTCCTTCCTTCTTCTTCATTTCTTCCTACATTTTCCTCTTCTTCAACATTCATATCAGGATGGGAAGAGGAAATATCTTGAGTCCTTAAAGATTGGCCCCTCCTATATGAGTTTTCAGCTCTAGAAGTGGAAGCTTGGGCTATGGAAGTTCCTCCTTGAGTTCTAAGTCATTTGATCCCTTTTTTGGGTTTTGGAGACTGTGAGTTTGGGAGCCATTGAGATATGGCAATTAAATCAAAAGGAAAGAAACTTATGAAAATGGCTTCTATGAATGATGGGAAATCTTAGGCACGACCTATTTTAGGTCACAGGAGGTTGGAAGGTGGGAGCCAGATGAAGTTGAGTTCAAATTGATACGCCAGATTTAAGCCCTTCCAAATGGATGGTGGCTATGAGAGTAGGCGTTTGGGGTTGCGGATGCTTGAGGTCTAGGCAATAGCATTCCTATAGACACATAATCCTAAATATTTTGAAGTTCTAACATCTAGCCTATTCTACCCATGGCTTTTTAGTGTTGTTTATTTGATTTTGGTATTAACATAATCATCGTGTAATTAAGCAGGTCAATGTGATTATTGCAATTATCACGAACATTATCATTTCAACATGTTCTCTCATTCATATCAAGCATATATCAAAATAATGATCATTAGAATTTTTCTTATTACGTAATTTCAATTTTAAGCATGCTTAAACATTTTTAACATATATCTCAATCAAGAATGAAAACTATAAGACGTAACATGAAATCATTCATAACATAAATATGAATTTTAAAGTATCATTTAAAATCAAAGTTGTTATCTTAATTGATTCATTCTTAGATGTTCAAGCCTTAATGATGATTTGCAAAAGGTATGACTAAGAATGGAATTCCTATTCGAGACCTTGAACTTTAAAGTTTCCCAAATAGGCTTAACTATGCCTTAGGACTGCAATTATATCAATGATTAATCAATTTCATATATTTAACTTAAAATTTTAGTTTCATTTTAGCTCAAACAATGAATTCACATATGTTCACTTTCAAGGCAGTCATTTTCAGATATATGCAAAGTATACAAATAAGTAAAGAATAGATTCCATTAATCAAACAGATATATCAAGTTGGACAACTTAACTCTTTTGTTACTTCCTTATAGATTTTGCAGTTGAGCACGTAATTGAAGTTGTCAAGCTTGACTCCTCATTTCAACACTTGTCGTGAAATCATTTCTGCTTCTAATTGTCCAAGGTTAGATTTCAAATGAAGTATGTTGATATGATTTTACTTTGATCTGAAACTCCTTTTTCATCAATTGAGATTTCTCCTTGTTCTGCATATTGTCAGAATTTTCAAACGAAGGGCCTACTTTGTCTTTGAATTTGTCTGAAGTTGATTTTAGATAAAGTATTTGTCCAACTATCCATCAGATAAAGTTACTTAGTCTTTTAGTTTGTCTATAGTTAGTTACAGACGAAGATGACTTCTCATATACCCAAACAAAGTAAGCTATTCATCTATAGCTTACTTAGATTAGACGAACTTTTTGTTGCTCTACATTTGTCTTAAGTAAACTTTTGTTTAATGGATGAAGGATCTGCTTTATCTTTAAATTTGTCTGAAGTTAATTTCAGACAAAGTATCTATTTTTGAATTTGACTTCATCTTTTGAATCGTCTGAAATTTTAGATGAAGCCATGTTCAAGCTGCATATACTTTGAGAGTTCTTGCACTTGTCTTCACTAGTATAATCAAATAGATATAACCTTTATGTGTCAAATTAATCAGTGCAAAATTCTATTTAGCATAGGGTGTTATGTGTAAGGATTAGAATGCTTAGCAAAATATTATGAACTTCATCATTTATTATTTGGATTATTTATATGAGTGTTTTCTTCTTTTAAGTTTCATGATTATATCAATTGGATTTTGCTACCTTCAATCTATATTGAATTAATAGATTTTGTAATGGCTATTAATTAAGATAAATGCATTCGGCTTCAATTATAGCTAGTATTAAGTTCTTTGTACCAGCATACTTATGGATTGTATTATGAAAATGAGAATTTGTTTCATTGAAGATTTTCAAATATTAGTATGCTAAATCAACTATTTTTCATTAAAAGTATTTTTAGTTATTTTAAGCATAGTTCTTTATTTTTATATCCTTTCACAAATACACAATATATTTTGTCTTTTCATTCTTAGTTATTTCAAGAATTCATTTCATTGTTTCAGTTTTGTATCATAAGTTTAAAGATTTTAAGTTCTTCTATTCTAGGCTAAACTCTAAACTTTTATTCATGGATAAATAATGCTTTGTTAGAAATAAACAAATAAATGTACTAAGTACAATAAAAGAGCATAGAAAATTTTGGGTTTGAATTGTCGTACTTGTACTTACTTTAGTTTCTGACTTCTTTGAATACATTCTTCTTCATCTTGTGTTGAGAAATCATTTCTCTCTTGAAGGATTTTGATAAATTTTCTTTTCTTCTTTCTTGTTTCCTGCACTTAGATTAATCTTAATAGGCAGATTAGTAAACTTTAAGTGTGAATATATTTGCCCCTTAGAAGATGCCTTCAACTTGTCTATAATTTCTCTTGCATTTTTACATGTAAAAACATATTTGCAAATGGTGGTGTAGAAAGTACATAGCAAGGCATATATAGCTTTAATATTCTCTTGCCTTGCTCTCTCTTTATCCTGACTAATGCCAGTAAAAATAATTCCCATTATTGAAAGTCTTTGGTCAAAAGGTATTTTCTAATATCCTCTTTCATTGAGTAGAGCTCATTTCATTAATACAAGTAGTACTCCTAGCACTCTTCTAGATTCCAACTCTAGGGGGCATAAACATAGTGCTCCCATCACTCTTTTAGATTCTAGCTCTAAGGGGCATAACTAGTGCTCTCAACACTCTCCTAGATTCTAGCTCTAGGGGGCATAACTTTGTTTCATGAGCTAACTAGAAACTCTACTTTTATAGGTGTTTTGTATACAATGATATGCCTCTGTCTAGACTGATGAGTACACATAGTTAAAGCACAAAAATAAATGATAATACAATAAACACATTATAGTAATTTTAAACTCTCTTGATATAGTATTGATGTGGTGTTGATGCTCTTTGATCTTGGTAGTACTTGGAGTGAAAACACTTGGAGAACTTGAATGGGTTTTCTATTGGTTGATTCAACTTTGACACTTAGAACCCTCAAGCTCCTTGATGATCTTTGGGAGGACTTGATCTTTGAGTAACTCTTTGTAGCACAGAAGATCTTCCTTGGATATATGGAAGAAGTAGTTCTTAAATGGATACAGAAAAATAAAGCTCTTGAATGATATTTGAAGGTTAAAGCTCTTGGCCTAGGTATGCAAAGATTTGTGGAAGGTTTCAAGCTCAATCCCTTTGCTTCTTCTACCTTGAATTATCCCTTAGCTTTCCTTTAAATAAAACTTCAAAAATATGACTGTTGGAAGGAGTGAGAAGCAATTTCGAGGCCTACAACATTTAGATTGTTGAACATTAGAAGTCGGCAGGTGGCTGGGATAATCAGTTGTGTGCCAGGCGATATAGCAGGCGATATGTCCAAGTGGCTGCAGTTATTTTTTTGTGAAAACTCCCTAATGCATCTTGTTATTCAATCGCAGGTGGATATTCTAAGTGACTATGGCACAAGTGATATCGGCAGACAATAGGTAAACTGGTGGCTTCTTCAAACAAAGTACTTCATCTGTGGATGGCAAGAGGTATCCACATTCGACCGTGGTCCTGCACTCAACATTTCTGCACTTTTTCATTTGTGAAACTTAGACATTATTCATCATAAATTAAAACACATTTATCAACATATAATATACATAAGTTAAAGTATAGATAAATTATGTAAGCATAATTTCTTTTTCATATAAAGAATATATTATATGAAGCACACTTATCAAAATATGTTTATCCACACATGATTTTCATAAGTTGTAGAACATGGATAAATTACATATTATATTTTTCAATGAAATCTTAAAGTGATAACTCCATGAAGCACATGATATATCTATGATCCAACATATAATAAACAAGATTAATACACTATGGATTATAATGAATTCTTCATTAAAATAATTTATGTAATATGCTTGCATTCAAAATATTGTAATAATGATTATTCAAGCAAGCATATTTGTCTTCATTTTAGGCTTCCTAGACTAAAATTATCATTAGCATAGATCAAGTTATAAACAAGTTTTTTTGTCATCAAAATTATGTATAATAATCCTAATAGCTAGGATACTGCACAAGTGAGCGATGACATCATACTCTGGTTTATTTGTGAGTTCAGAAGCTTCTCTTTCTTTAACATGGGGACAAAGAACTCTAGGCACTGCCTTTTCTTACATTGGCAACTTCCCTTTGTCCCAAGTAGTTTTCTTCCTAGATCGTAATATGACTATTGTTTCAGGTGATTTAGATGCTTCTTGTAGAGTATTCCCTACATTTTGCATGATATTGGTCATTTTGTAAGATATGTCCATAGGTTTTGATGGTTCTTGGATTGGCAACTTGAGCAATCTAGCAAATGAAGTAGGTACCTCTTTTGGTAATGGAAAAGCCTTTACCAATGCAATAATGCATTCCCATATTATACCTTTTCTTCTCGCACCACAGGGTAATAAAGGCGAACATTACACCATCTCAAGGCAAAATTATAAAGGCGTTCCCCTTAAAGAGGATGAATTTCTCCCACTCATCCCTTAGAAAACTAGGAAGTGCAGTCATGGAATCTGTGTATGAATGCTTCAGCCAACACCTCCCATTATCTGAATCATTCGACTGGCAATGTCGCAATCCACTTCAGGGCATAACTATTTCCAGCTAGCAAGAAGGAAAAACTTTTGCTTGTGTATGCTTCATTCTGTGATATCATCTGTACCAAAGCTTGATACTGAAATAAGTATCCAATTGTGGCTTTATAGCCTTCTTTGAATAATTTCATAATGGGTCACCTTAAGTAACAAATTTGCTTAATTTCTGGAACTACCACTAAAATAGAGGCTTTCATATAGTGCAAGTATTCAAGGACCTTATAATGTGTGATTCTATGAATACTTGCTCATTTGGAGGGTCTTCCATTGCCTTCATCTTCTTCTTTTTGGCATGATCGAAGGCCTCTATGAAGTTAGATGGCATTCGATGGTGAAAGTAAGCTCTTCTTGTTAGGCAAAGATATACTTCTTCTACCTCTTGGTGATTAAGTGATTGTGGATTGCTCCAAGTAGCGTCCCTCCATTTATGAATATAATTGGTTGTATTCTCGCAGAAATGTTGATCCCAGTTAACAAGAGACTTCCTAATTTCTTCCTTTCTTTTGGAAAAGGAGTGTAGTAGGAGCATATCTTGTAAGGGGACCCACTCTTTTGTGCTTTGCACTACTAGAGTTCGGAACCAATTCTTCTTCACTTCTGAGGAAAGTGAGTTTTCAAAATTCCAATGCATTTTTTCGAGGTCTGGATTTTCTTTGTAGCATTCATCAGCATAGCGGAGGAGGTGCATGATAGGTGAATTGCCAGTATTGAATAAAGTGCATCCTTGATGTAGATGTTCCCTTTGGCGATCACGCATTCTATTAGAACATTTTTACTTCCTGTTTGACTGGCTTATGGAGGCCTCGCCTTTGCCAATGTAATAGAAAGATGCCACTACTAGATATTCAAATGGATTATTTTTATTAAGGCTTAGTTTGCTCCCAGTTCCCAGATATTGTAAGTTATCCTAAAATGTTGCCCATACTTCGTCTGCAACTGATGAAAGAGACAATGATGGCCCCCAACCATAGAGCTCTGGGCACCCTTGATCAAGCTTGATTCTTTACTTTTTTTTCACACCATTTTTTGTAAAAGGATTTAATCCTCTTAAGCTAAAGGTAATCCCCAATGATGTATGGTTGAAACCATGATGGCCAACAATGTATCCTTTTGAGATATGAAAATAGATCTTTTAAACACTCTTCCCTTTCCCTTTACTTTGCATGCTTGATCTGGTGGTTTCGTCCCTTGTATTTAATTAATGAGACTTTGGGGTTATCTTTCAAACAAACAAGATCCTAACCTTCATCATCGACCATAATTTTCCTTTGCACTTCTCAATTAGAGGTTTTAGGGAACTAGCAACCGAATTCTTGTTCCAAAATAGCTAGATTAGGAACTTCTTTAACTGATATATTGTTAGATGTTGCTTATGTATCTTTTTTGGGTGTAATGATTTCATTCTTCATGCAGTGATTGATGATCCTTCTTACTACCTTACATTCAATCATCGGGTGATTGACACCTTAATGGTAGTGATAGTATAAAAAATGGTTCACCTTATCTACTTCAGTCAAGAATAATGGTTCTGGGAGCTTTATATTGCTTCATTGGATGAGCCCCAGTAAAATTGGCACTGCCTTTTCATCAGAGTACTGGTATTTTGTCTCTGGGATCTCCTTTTTCTTTAGCTGTCTATCGTTATCACTAGTTTTTATTTCTGTGGTGTTAACAAAGATGTTTGGTTTACCTTTTTTTAGTTCTTTTTTCTTAGGTTGGAAGGTGCTTTCTTTTTACTTATCATCCTAGACTTTACTCTTTTTAGAGAGGAAGAGGAGGCATTCCTTTTGACTTTCATTAACGAGTGCCCAAGAGGTAGTTATCTACTCATTCACTAGGATTACAAGGTTGACTTTCATGTCATTGTGACATAAGTAGACTCTTTGCTCTTCTATTAAGGTCGCCTCACATTTGCTACCTTCTCTCTGCTAGCAAAAGATGAACTATTCGACTTTTTCATCCTCCCTTTGCTTCATGAGGGACAGGTCAGCCAATATGGCATGTTTCTTAATCACAAAGAACCTTGCCAGAAATAGGCTTTGTATATCATTTTAGGTATTGACTAATCCTGCTAATAGTGTCAAATACCATTAGAATGCAAGTCCTTTGAGCGATAAGCTGAATAATCTTAAGCAACGATTATGATAAATGACATAGTTTTCTATCTTGAGATTGAAATGGGTAAGATGGTGCTGGGGATCATATGTTCCATCAAACGTGTGAAAATCTCTCATTTGGAAACTTAGTGAGAATGGTTCATTCTCGATCTCCAACGGATAAGGCCGGTGATATATGTTTGACACTTGATAAGGTAAGTTTATTTTCCATTGAGTCATCCAGTCATTCATCATCTCATTGAAGTGTGTTATTGGATCCAAGTTCATCTGATATGGTTGCACATGCACATTTGCACCAAACTATTGTGGTTAAACGTTCACACTAAATGGCTTTGTATGAACATTGATATGAGGTGGTTGCCAAGGCAAGACAACTGAGGAAGCAGGGGTGAGACTCCCATCCCTATGGGGTCCCCTCTTGGTGGATTAAAGATGAACGGTCATACTAGCATGGTTGTTCCCATGGATGGAAGGTTGAGAGGATGTATAACATTGGAAGGTTGGTCAGGATTGGAATTCTTTCTGGCATTTTGTTGTATGCATAACTCTCAAAATCGTTGATTTCTACTTCTAGCAGCTCCAACGTCTCATCACTTCTTTCATGAAAGTAGAAGTTACATTTTTCCTCATCATATATGATGTGACTATAGGAAAAGTTTGGTGTCTGTGCATCAATTAGTAAGGTGACATAGACGTATGACCATCCCTTTCAATGTCCTCTAGCAAAGAGTGGAACATCGTGGGAGGCACCATAGATTTGGCCATTGATCTTGCAATCATCCTCAAACGAGGTGAGCTTGCCAGTGCTGATGACGAATCCTTTTCAGTTGAAGTGGTATAGACACTGATAGGTTACATCCTTCTCCTCTTCTAGTTTGTTTTCTTAGGGCTACCAAAGTCAGCTCTTCTTTCTCTTTTTTCTACCTTCAATCTCCTTTCTTTGAGAATAGGAGAGCTTTGCCAGGGTAGCAAATATATTGTTTCTCAAATAGTCATCTTGGGAAGGAGACAGTCTTTTTGTTGTTGTAATGTGCTTCTCGAAAGGTAGCTTCCATCCTTCCTTCTTTTCCTGGGCATTCAATTTGCGGATTAACCTCTTTTTCGATTTTCCTTTCTTCATTATCCTCTTCCCATTCTTTCTGAAAGGTCAAGCACAACCCTTGGCAGCTTTGCCCATGAGAAGCTTATAAAGATTGGGCCAAGTTGACTGAGTTTTGGTCAACTTTCTCAAATTTTTCATGAGAAGCTTAGGAAGAGTAGGCTAGGTTGACTAGGTTTGACTAATTTGAAGTGATTTTGCTAAGGTTAAACTAGGTAAGTCACGACTCAGTGACTCGATGAGTCATGACTCGATCCTAGACTTAGGCTTTAGAGTGATTGGATTAACGATGTTTGCTAAAGCTTGACTCAGTGAGTCATGACTTAGTGACTCGATCTTAGACTTAGGCTGTTGAGTAATTGGATGCATGGTGTTTGCTAAGGTTTGACTCGGTGAGTCATGACTTAGTGACACGATCCTAGACTTAAGGCTGTTAAGTGACTGGATGAGTGGTGTCTACTAAGGTTTGACTTGATGAATCATGACTCAATGATTAAGTGAGTTATGACCCAGTGACTCGGTCTTAAACTCAGGCTATTGAGTGGTTAAATGAGTGACATTTTCCAATATTTTATGAAAGACTGGAAGTGGGTGATCTTTGCTTTTAACCTGTGAGAGATCGTAAAGCCATATTGCATTAATTAAGCCTAATTATACTTTGAGTTAGTTAAGCCTAATTATGATTAATACTAATGATAATTATTAATACTAATGATAGTTCTTAATTAATTTATGAGAATGTAATCATCTCCCTAATTTCATAAGTTGTTTCACGGCAACTCTATCATTTATATGGTTTAATTAGTGTTTAAATAAGTTTTAATGTATTTTAATTGTCTAATCTAGTATTATCGTGTTGTTCATTAATCACATGGGACCCACCATATCACAACGTGGGTGGGACTAACGTGTGTACCATGATAGGACCACGGCAGAGTGCCTTCAATTACCAGAAAATTTACCAATGGCCAAAGGCCACTGGTGTTAAGAAAGGCACTTGCCTCTTGAAGAGTCTAAAAGCTCCTTCATTCCAAAATTCTCTCTTTTTGAAAAAGAAGGGGGTATTTATAGGCTTGGAGCCTTCCTTTACCTACTCACCTTCTCCCATGGGGGCAATTTGGGAAATAGAGCTTGTCTTTACCATTGAGGGAAGAGCCTGCTTTCACTAGTTTGGGAAGAGACTGCCTTCACCATTAAGGATAATCTGAGAAAGAGTCTGTTTTCACCATTTTGGGAAGAGTTTGCCTTTACCATTGATGTAATTTCAATGCATGGATTGAAAAAAATAAACATTTATCTCCCGAAGATGTCAATTAAAGTATTTAATTGGCATGAGTTTTCAAGCCACCAAATTTAATTAATTACAGGCATGTCTAGATAGCTATCATGCAATTAAATTACATGTTTATTTTTCCCATGTTTTGCACACCATAAATAAATTCTAGGTAATGCAATCTTTTGTACTCCTCTTGTAATTTGGAATTGGCCCAAACAAGTCAACTTTATAGTGTGCCACATTCAATTCTTCATTTTAGCTCAGGTATTAGAGTGGGCCCTATGTTGCATGACTTCTAAGGCACTTTTACAACAACATTTATTAAGTGGCCTTCAAAGTTCACCCATGTGGAATTGTGGTGTGGGCAGTTTGTGTGCTGCTCGTGATTTAATCATTGTAAACAATGTCCAAAAAGGGTTACAGCTATACCTGCCTAGGAGAGAACCTGATCGTGCACTTCTACTTTGGCAGAAATGTGCTGACCGCAGCGCCATTCCATTTGCGCTAAATGGAAATGGATTCTATCTGTGCTGATGAATACGATAACGGTGTAGATGAAAGCATCTTGCTTGCGCAGGTGAGGACGTCGCTGTCTACGCGGGTAAAGATACTATCCAACGGACAACAAAAATCATCTCAACACATGGTCTGAAAACCATCCTGTCGCGCAAGTAAAGGGGATCGGAGTTTGCCTGCGTGGGCAGATGCTGAAGACGATATTAAAAAGATCATTTGTTATCCCTTCTGCGTCAATGAGGACAGCCCTTTTGTTTGGACGGTTTAGATCTCATGATCGTATGCTGTTTGCGTAGAAAGCAAAATTCAATGTTACAGCTTCTATGGCAAGATATTGGAGTTAGGCTGCTAATAAAAAATACTTCAAACTGCCTGGTTTTGATAGTGACCAATCATTTGCCACTTCTTGCCAGCATAATGATGGGGAACCTCAATCATTAACATGTACTCTTCAATTATATAGGTAATGGTTGCTTTCAATCGTTTGATTGGATTCTCGCCATGCACTCTGAAAGCGCTTGCTAAATAACCTGGTTGACCGGTCCAAACATTAGTAAGATGGCAGTGTGAAATCATGTTAAGGCTACACGGGTGTGGCAGTATTTACTCCTTGGCCACGTCACTTGAACTGCGCAGGTGGGAGATGGCTTGCCTGTGTGGGTAAAAGATTTAACCGCTGGTTAATATTGGAACAGCATCCTGCCTAGTCTTGAGAGGCTTCACCTATGCGGGTGAAGACAATACCCATCGAATAAAAATTCATGCAACTGCACAGTTGGGAATAGCAGCTTTATCCAATTGCGTAACCGAAGCAATCCTGCCTACGCAGATCGGAGGTGAACTAATGTTACGCAGCTGAAGTGCTGGGAGCGGGCCGGTAGAAAATGAGATCGTGCAGATAAGTACGTGCGGGGAATTTTATCTGCACAGTTTCGGTTTAGTGGAAAACCCCATCTTCGCGGTTTAGGGATAGCCTGCCTGTGACGGGCAGCTTGTTTGCGCGGTGCTTGCCTGCGTAGTTTCGGTTTGGTTGAACAAAGTCAAATATATGTCGTCAATTGTCCAGGGAAGGAGGTTCTTGACTGCGCAATTTTGAGAGAACCCAGTTGCGAAACTCTGTCTGTGCAAACAGGGACGTTCTTGACTGCTCGGATAGAAATCTCGCACCTCGGCTGCGCAGGCAGAGAAGTTCCAACTGCGCCGCCATGACACTTTAATCTGCACAAGTGGGGGATGCCTGCCTACGCTGGTAAACAATTACCCGCTGGTTGATGTTGCAGTTGTGTTCTGCGCAGGTGGAGAGGTTTTGGCGCATTCTTGCTTGCGCCGACAGAACACAAACCAGATGGAATTACCTATTTTCTAGCTGCGTGGTTAGGACTGTGCGGTTGAGTAAAGCTGAAGGCATGCTATCAACTGCGCAGGTGGGGGGAAGTTCTTGACTACGCACTTTAGGAGAGCCCACCTGCGCGGGTAAAGGGGTGGGCCATCTTGCCTGTGCGGACAAAAGCTTTATCCGATGGATAATGTTTGAAGATAGCTTCTATTCCTTGTCTTCACCCGTCCGTCATGCAACTGCGCAGGAAAAGCTTTATCCGATGGATAATGTTTGAAGATAGCCTCTATTCCTTGTCTTCACCTGTCCGTCATGCAACTGCGCAGGAAAAGTTGTGTGTTTCCAACTGCGCAGTTTGGGATTCTATATAGCCATATTATCTGTCTAACAGTGCAGGTGGACAAGCATGGTTCATCTAGAAATTGTCTCCTCGGTAAACGTCCATCATACACAAATCATCCCTGGTTTGAGTTTGAATTGTTCATTCCGAATTTTTCTTTACCACAGATCTCATCTCATCCGGCAGCAAACTTAAAAAATGTTTTTTTATTTCTGCCATGATTTTATCTTATCCAACACCGACCCAAATTGATTTACACCCCTACTCTTACTAGACAAAGATATACACAAAATAAGCTCAAACATAAATATTAAATAATAACTTTACTGGGCCTCGAACTCCTCTTTTGATGGATTTGATGTAGCTTTATACTCGTTGAACATTAGAGTGTCTTGGAATGAATGCGCTTGGAGACTTAATTAGGTTTCTTACAATTGATTCATTTATAGCACTTAGAACCCTCAAGCGTCATTTTCTTCTTTAATGGAACTTCTATTTATAGGTTCTATAGGGGACTTTGAGCATTTGGAAGAGAACCATTTGAAATCTAGCTATTTTGAAACATTATATTAAACCGTTACAACTATAGACCTTTGTAGATGTAACCTCTCCTCTATCGAAGAACTTTGTAGATGATCACAACCATAAAGAACTCTATTGATCTCCTTTGTCTATGCTTCTATGGAACATGGCCATTTCAGATATCTCTACAAACCTCTTTATATCTCCTTTGTGGACAAAAGCTTTCCTTTGCAAATGTGACTTCTGAACACCCAACAAAGCAACGAGTGCTACAGACCTCTGTAGCCTTAAGCTCTCTTCTGTTAGTCCAAAGCTTGAGAACATTACTCTAGTGTCCTCGATAAACCTATGTAGCTTAACTCATCTCCTTTGTCACTGAAATCTTAGCAAAATTTTGCTAGTTTAAGTTCAAGTTATGAACAAGTTTTTTTGTCATCAAAACTGCACACCTAGACTCAACATTTTCTCCTTTTTTATAATAACAAAACTTGATAACTTGTGACAATAAAAAGGCATGCTAATGAACTAAGTAAACTTTCCTTATGTATCTTATTCAATGATCCTTTGGAGTTTGTTTCATTTCCGCATATATGCTAAGATGATTCACATTTTCAACTTAATTTCATATTCAAAAAGAAATTTTTAAAGGTTTAGTTCTCTCTCTTTATATCATTTTGCCTCAAATTAGAAACAAGTCATAACATTCTCCCTTTTTTTAATAATCAAAGTGGTCTAGGGAGTGAGGGGTTTAAGATTTTAACTTCTGAAATGAGGTTTTGAATTTTTGATCCCCCTAAAATGCTTTAAAAACTTTATTTCTATTATGACTTATTGTATTTGAGAAAAAATGATGTAAAGAGAGGAAGGAGAACTAAACTTTTAAAAAATAAAAATTGAAAGCATACGTGGATCAATCTTAGCATAATGAGCTGTATCAAAATAGACTCTCATATGTTCATTATATAAGTCACTTAAAATTTTATCTTAGGAGTATATCTTAGTTCATTAGCATGTTCTTTTTAGTGTAAGTCATCAAGTTTTCAACATTAGGTGTTTGGTTTTGATAATTAATAAAACTTATTTAATGACTTAAATTAAGCTAATGACATATTGCTAATATTGTTAAATTTAAAAGAAACTTTTAGAAGATACAAAAATGTTCAAAGGGATGTTCAGAGGTGTTCAAGGAAGATTCAAAGGTGTGGAAGTAGAGTCTATAAGTTTCAAAAGGGGTATTCTAAATCAAAGGTAAGAAGAAGCTTCAGAAGAAAAAGAAGAAGTTTTAGTGAGAAGAAGAAGTCTCAAAAGAAACATTACAAGCTTTAGGGTAACTTCAAAAAATGCTTTAGATGGTGGATATAAGTCTAAAGATCTCAAAAGTTAAGTTGAGAAGATGTTGGAACCATCAAAAGATCTAAAAGTTATGTCTGAAAGCTTTAGAACAACTTTAGAGGAAGATTTTCATATTTTTGAGGTCAAAAGGAATAATCATAGTTTATTTAGAAGCAAGGAAGCCTCTTCAGAGGATACTTTAGATATTTAATGTAAGCTTCAGAAGAGAAAATGTAGCTGTTGGAGATGTCAGTCACTAGAAGGAACTTCAGAACTTGAAATACTAACTTTAAATGTTCTAAAGTGCATTATTGGAATGAGATTCAAACCAAGTCGAAGTTCAAAATATCTGAAAGAGTGCTTCAAAAGCTCTAAAATTTAATATGGCAATGGTAATTGAAAAGGCACTCGACTTTCAGAAGATCTAAAGTTTAACCTCAGAATTTTTGAAACACGCTTATAAGGTAGGTTACACTAAGTGTAGAAAACATAATATAAAATGGTCAAATTTTTCATAAGTAATCATTAACAACTAAATACTCTTTCAAGAGTATAAATAAAAGTTTCAGTGAAGAAGAAAGAGAGATACTTGAGTGGATTAAATAGGAATCATTTATAGAAACTCAAGTTAAGTCTCCAAAGCTCTATCACTCCAACAAGCTTCATCGTTTAAAGAACTTCAAAGGTGCATCTTTTCACTTCAAAGAAGAATGAAAGCTCTATAATGTATTCATTATATATCTTGCATTAGAGTTTTAATTGTGTGTACATTAAGCCTAGTTAGAAGCAGTTTATCTATACACTTTTGTATTTGAAAGGGGGAGTTACTGGTTAACTCAGGAAACTACATTATATGAGTTGTTAGTGAGCTCAACGAAAACCAATAATGTATGAGTTTCTGGTTAACTCATGGGAAATCAAGTTGTACGAGTCCTTGGTAATCTTTGGAAACCACAGGAGAGGTGATTCCATGCAGTTTAGTGAAACCCATGGTTGGGGATATCTTGGAGAGTGAAGTGGCTACTAAGGGAGCCTGAACTACTATAGTTCTTATGTTCTTATTACTATGTGTGCTTGTGTGCTTCCACTACCATACATCCTCCATTTTGGGTAGAACAATTTTTCATATTCAAACCAAAGTCATCTAGCTCATATATTTTTCATTATGATCTAAGCATTAGATGATTAACTTTAAAGCTCTTCTTGCATACCCATATGCAAATTGGTTCTCTCATGAGTGATCAAGTTATGAAGGCTAAAACTAAAAATATAAAATGCAAGGTTTTAAGTTTAGAAATACAATACCTTACTACTTAGTCTTTGACTCCCTCAAACCAAATGATGTTTTTTTGTTCATCCAAAGTCGAGGAGCTATTTCTATAGCTCTAATTGGAAAAAAAGTTACATGATAATATACTTCTTGTTGTTGTTATTATTGTTATTGTTGTTCTTCTTCTTTTTCTTCTTCTTTACATTTATAATATTCTACTAAATTTATTTTTTTTCTTTTTCTTCAAAAAAAATTTAATTTTCCTAAAGAGGACTTTTATAAACTCTCCATTCTCATTCTTCCCTGCACTACATGAAGATTCTGCACTTCTAAAATCATAAACCATTTTCATCATTTTTCCTTCTTTCTCCTCCAAGATTTCATGGTCATCAATGACCCCCATCAATTATGCAATAGAGATTTTGTTCAAGTCTTTGGCCTCTTCAATTGTTGTAACTTTTGACATCCAATCCTTAGGAAAAGATTTCAAAATCTTCTTAACTTACTGAGAACAAGAAATCTCTTTGCCTAAACCTTTTAAGTTGTTAGTAAGTCTTAAAAATCTAGAAAATATTTCAAAAATAAACACACTCTCATATATGTTGAGTCTAATCCTCCTACTTAGCTTCATTTTGATGATGAATGTAATTAAGTAGTTAAGTTTTGATGATAAGTAAACATATGAGTGAAGAGTTAAGCTAATAACTATTTACTTTCCAAGTAATACATCATTAATCTGTTAAAATAAATTAAGGATAGTAATTATTAAGCTTAAAGTGTATATTATCAAGACTTCTCAGAAAGAACATAATCACTCAGAAGTATTCAAAAACAAATAATCAAAACCATTTCAGAAATATTCAGAAGTACTTTAGAGACAAGGATTGAAGCCCAGAAGTATTTCAGAAATGCTAATTACTCACAAGTACACAAGTCTATAGTAGTAAAATGTACTTAACAAGGGTCGATCCCATATAAAACTATCAAATTAATTCAATTATGTCTAGTTACTAAAACTAAGTTGTCCTAAATCAACAAGATAAATTAAAGACTAAGTGAATAAAAGTGTAATGTAAGATAACAGAAAACAATGGCATTGAGTAATATAACATAGAATTTAGGTTGTAAGAGTCTGGAGATCTAACTTCACCACTCAATGATATTCAGTGTCGTTGAGATGTTTGTGTCAATTCAACATCTTGGGTTTGTTCTATCCACTATATGATTATTACCGTTAGACATTCAGGTTTAAATCAAGTATTTTCTCCCATTCTAATTACCTATAGTGTGTAGCATAATTGAGGTTGAAAACTCATGAAGATCAAAAGAACTTTAATAAACTAAGTAGAATAGTTTAGCATATGAAGTCTACCTTAACCATCTACTCATTCATTCAAGAGAGTATAATACATGGTTTAGCATATGATGTCTACCTTAACCATGTATTTCAAGATAATTAAGCTAAGTCACATAATTGGTGATCAGACAATTAGATAAATCAGATACTTACATTTAACATAATGAATGAAATAAGATGATATTGAACTAAAAAACAAATAATCTTTGTTAACAATGAATATCAAGGAGGGCTACATCATCAGCCTAGAAAAATGAGTTTAGTTCATGCAAAAAAGATAAAGAAAACTATTCAAAATATGCATGTTGGAAAACTTGGAATCCTTCTCTCACTCATTTTGCTTCACATGTCCAATCTCTCTCTCCAAAACTCTATCCCTGGATGTCTTTAAATAACTCAAGTAACAAAGTTTTAGTAGAACTCTTCCACAACTGCAATGCCTCTACAAATAGAGATCCTCTTCAAAAAATAATTTGGTATTTCCAATGAAAATATAACTTCCAAAATATTGCAATGCATAAAAATAGTTCTAATAATAAATGAGTTGTTGCACATCGTGGGTTCTAAAAATTGCAACACATCTTGTGCCTACAAATCAGCTTCTAATAAAAACTTCATAATCCGCATGTCGCATACTCTAATTTTTTTAGCATATGACGCATGGAAATTAGCTTCTTAAAACAAAATTTATGCACTTCAAAATTATTTTACAATTTTACAACTTCTAAAACTAACAGATGCTACAACTCCAAACTTCTATTTGCAATTTCATTCCTTTAAAATACTCTAAAATGTTCAAACTTACTTCTAAAAATTGCTGCTGAAAAATCCTTCTAAAGCTTTAGAAATTTCTTTCTTATTAAGCTTCTTCAGAAATTTTGAAGATCCAGATTTCACTACTTCAGAAGTTTTGAAGAAGCTTTAGAATTTCTAAAGATCGAGCATTTGAACCCTTTCAGAATCTCTGTATCTCTGTCTCACTTATAAACTTATTTTGAACCCCTTTAGAAATTTTATCACACTTTTGAAGTTATTCAGAACCTACTCAGCACCTCTTTAGAAATTTTGTCAACCTCTGTCCCACTTCTCATAACCTTAGACCTACCTCTATTGCACTTCTAACATTATTTAGAACCCATTAAAAACCCCTTAAGGACTTTTGACACACTTCTGAAGGTTAAGCAGCTTTAGAAATTCTAAAGATTATAATTCCTTAGATGTTTTCTGACTGACCTGGTCACCATCCTAGAAGCTGGATAGAATCACTGTTAAAATCCCACCAAACTAGTCATCATCCCAAAAGCTAGTCAAAAATTCTGAAGATCAATATTTTGAACCATGTTAGAATCTCCGATGCACTTCTGACGATTAAGCTACCTTAAAAATTTCAAGATTGAGCTTTTGAACCACTTCAGAATCTTTGACGTTAATATTTCACTGCTCAAAAATTCAATTCACCTCTAAGAATGATACTTCACTACTTCATAACTTCTAACATTATGTTGAATACTTGAGCTGAATCTATCTCCATCTATACCCCAAAATGGCATCAAAAGATTAAGATTTCACCACATCAAATGACAAATTCTCCTTCTTCATTCTGATGTCGTGGCATCTGATTTGAATGTCATGACATTAAACTCTTTGACTGCCCCAAGTATTGCTTATGTTATTCTAATGCTATGACATAAAATTTTGATGTCACAACATACGAATCTCGGTTTGCCAAGTACTCAACTATAACACCTGGGTGTAAAAAAAGAGAGTAAATTCTTGAAAATTTTACTTAAATGATCAATTTGGGATAACTTGTATTGGACTGTATTAAATGTGCTGACAAATTGTGTGAAATGTTAGTTTGTGGAGAATTAAAGAAATAATATTAATTTAATGGAAGGGATTAATTATTTTTTTATATGCCCCATTATGTGAAAAATGTTATAATTAAAATATTAGAAAAAATGAATAAATAGGAGAAAAAATTAAAGAAAATGGGAAGAAAAGCAGGCCAAAAAAACTGGTTCTGTGACTCCAGAATTCGAGGACGAGGCGTCAGTCACTGTTTTTTAAGTCAAAAAACTAACTTTTCGGCTCTATTCCATTTTGGTTATTTAGTGTCGTTCTATTTCTTCTTCTTTCCCAACCCCTTAGCTATGAGAATCCATCATCTAAACTCCAGTTTTTTATGATCTAAACTAGTGAATCCTTGGATTTTCCTAGAAAATCATGAGTTTGGGTTTTGTTTTGCTGTTTGGGAGTGTCTTCTTGGATGGAAATTCAAGTGGTCATGATCCATCAATGATTTGTGAAGATTTGAGGCTGGAAATGGGTGGAAAATGATCGTGATGCTTGAAAACCAAGGTAAGATTCATTGCCTCCATTAAATTTGTATGGTTTTTTATGCTAGGGTTTCAAAGCCAACTCTTGAATAGTAGCTTTTAGGAAAGCTGATACGGTTTTATTATTAAAATCATGGGGAAAGTGATTTATTCATGCTTAATGATATTTTGAAACTTAATTAGGTAGGAGAATTCATGATTTTGGCTTGTTAGGGTTTTGTGGATAGTGAAAATTAAGAAATTTTATGATTAAGGTGTAAATACCATGGAGGAAACATTTCATATAGGAATTATTATGTTTTGGGGCTTGTTTAAGCATGAAAAGTTATGATTTTTCCTTGCTAGGGTTTATACCCAATTCATAAACAGTAAAAATTGAGGGGGAAATGTTTGATTCATGTGAAATTGCTATCGAAAAGATGATTCATTTATGAAGTATAGCATTTTTGTAATGAATTGAATTATAAACATCTAAAGATGTTGTCAGTTATGAACTATAAAAAGGGGTTTTTGTGTATGGGTTTTGTGAGCCATGAATGGGTTGAATTAAAGGCCTAGTTGAATTGTTCTTGAGGTTAATTATATGCGAATTATGTTGTATGACGATTACATACAGTTAGAAATGAAGTTCCTTATGACACTTTGTTGAACCATATGAACTAAATGATGCATCTTAAGATATCTTACAAGAAATAAGATATGTTGTAATGTTATTTGTAATTATAAATCGGACATTGATGTATTGAATACATGGATTTGAGTAGAGCTATTGTGGTATAAGAAGAATATCTGAATTTTATAGAATTTTTGAACGGTGATTGGACAAGAAGCGGTAGAGTTATGGAATTATAGAACTTGAAGATGATGGGATTGAATTCCCTTAAGTTAAGTAGGCCCTTTTTGTTTCGATTGAGTTCATGGGAATTAAACCATTTGTTTAAATCTAGGCTTGTATGTTTTGCTTGGGAATAGTGGATATCTCATTTGTTGTGAATAGATATGTTTGGATCTGGTGGTATATTTTTGTTATTGATATGTTTACATGAATAAAATGATTATATGATGTTGTTGTATGGATTGATTACTATTTGGGATAGAGATTATCTTGTGTTGGTAAATAAGTATGAAGTTATTATGTTATGTGAACATATAGATGAATGAGGATGATGAGTATTCCCTTATACAAAATATTGTTCATTTTGTTAGGTAAATGTGAATGCTTCGTATATTTGAATAGGAAATATACATGTTTTGGATATGATATGAACATGCATGTGTTTGATTATTGTTCATTATTTTCTATTACTTGCTTACTTCTGAGTTGCTTAAATGCATGCCTTCTTGTTTAATTCTTTAGCTGACAGGCCTAGTGAAGATTCCCAACTATGGATTGGGATTGATGAGCATGAGTAAAAGATCTTTGGATGGTATGATCTAATGTGGGGATTGGAATCCCATTGAATATTTGTAAAATAATAATTTATATAATTGTATTAATTATCAATAATGTATATTGTAGTATAATGGTATGTCATAATAGTGGAAAATATGTATGATATGGCAATAGACTATGTTATTGCCATCATAAGGCGATGCAGATTCTAAATTATGGATAATATTGGCTAGTTTAGTGAGTTATATTATTGTTTTATGATTATTAAATTCAATTATTGTCTATGATAATGATTGTACAGGTCTAAATCCATAAAATGCATGGTAGACTTTGCCGATTTTTGGCAAAGAATAAGAAAATTCTTGAGATGAAGGGAATGGTAGCATCTACCATAGGCCCCAATAGAGAACAATCTACCTGATAATCAAAACGTATAGGGTGAAGGTGCAAGGCAATATAGATGGTATCAGAGCCCAGCAATCTATCCATGTGATAAGTTTAATTTGAGACATGTGTCCAAAACCATGATGGTAATGATTGTTGGAAGTAATAGAAAATGACATGCTAATATAAGTTTATGAACTCATGAGAAACATGGAAGAACATTAGCATTTGAGGGAAATGTTAGTCGTACGTTGAAGGCATGAATGAGGGAAAAGAGGTGCTTAGAATTTGGTATAAATGCTAATATGAATGGTTATGATATGATATAGGAGATATTGATATGAAATGAATATGATGATGTTGTGACAGCACAAAGATGATTCGATTATGTATTTAATTGATGATATACAATTATTATGATTAGAGTAGCACAATAAAGTGTGGTGATGCTTATATGCATCTTATTTGAATGTTTGAATTGTTATTGCTTTGCAGAACATGTGAATCTGAAATGATGAAACTATAAAATGTGTGGATGATTGTTAGAAATTGAATTAATTTTAATTGTTTGATTAGTTGTGATGAAGCATCCTTAAGTCAATTTTGTTGTGTAAACTTTTGTTAGTTTTTAATTGATTTGATATGGACATGTCATGTTATGGATAAGACTCTTATTATATGTGTTTGGCTAAACAAGTTTTGTAATGAAATATATGTCACATGGAAAAATCTTGGATGAATTCATGATTGTGATTGATGAGTATGAAGGATAGTATGCTTCGAGTTTTTTTATAACTTTGCTTGTGAGCCTTTTGATTGAATAAATTGCTATTGAAAATGATGAATTGGCATAATTTTATATGTTGATTGATACTGCTGATATAGCTTAATTGAGTTATTTTGTGAAAATACAAGAAACATTATACTATGATTTGAATTATATAAAGGTTAATGAATTAAGTATAACAAATGTATGTATTTGGGTTTAGTGTTGTAATTTCATATGAATTTGAATTTAGTAAATTGATTGATGCATGCTTGGATTTGGAAATTGGTTGTAATACAATAGTTATGTAATTGAGAATTTAATGCATGCTTGGATGTTTCATGGACTAAGGTCAATAGCATGCTTGGATTTGGATATTAGTTAGAACATACTTGTTATGTAATTGAGTTGGGATGCCAGTTTTGCAAATAGATTGATATTGAATTTTGTTATAGGCTATAGGTTCAATGATTGGACTATTTTGACTAAGGTATATGATTGATGAAACATAGTGTATATGTAATATGACATTGTATGATATGACCTATGAGGCATTTGGGCTAATATGAGAGTAGGATGATTGGAGGTTGTATGGTGCCGAGATGGCCCAAAGATGATGATATTTTGGAGGTTTGGTTTGGGTTTATTTGAATGAGGTTCAGCCATTTAGTTATTTGGTAAGTTTGAAAATTTGGCTATTGGATTGGGGTTGGACATTTGATTATTTGGTTAAGGTTTGGATATTTGGCTATTCGATTGAGGCTTGGACGCATGGTTGAGGTACGTGCTTGTATTTGACGCCTCTTGGGATAGGAGTGATATTTATTTAAAGTTTGAATGCCTGCCAGAATATTATTTGTGTAAATTTGGGTTTGATGCCTACCAAGATGGCTACTTTTAATATTAGGGATCTAGCCCATGGCAAGGCTTTGTTTGATGATGCCGCCAGTGATGGCGAAGATGCCTGATCAGCCTATTATGTGAGACTCCTTTGCTTATTTAGTAGGTATGAATGGAGAACTTGCAATCTCTGAGTTGCAATAAAGGCGGAATACCATGTGATCATGGATTCCATAACATTTGTAGCCAAATTGCAAGGATGGACCAGAATACGCCGAAGTTGTAAAGTAGTTGAGTCCCTTTGGTTAGTGGCTGAGTCAACTTTGATGATTTGCTGATGTCATTTGGTTGTGGTTATGTCCACTTTGCTTGTGGCTATCTCCACTTGGTTCAAGGCTGAGTCCACTTGGTTTGTAGCCTCCTAAGCATGATATTGGCTAGTAGCAAGCAATGGATAACTGAAATTTTGGTATGAATTCTAAGATAAAAGTGATAATGGTCAACAAATGAGAAGACTTGATTGTACTTAGATAGTCTTTGAAATCTTTGATACTGTTTGTATTAGCACCATGATAGTAGTTCCATTTGTATGTGATTGTGAAAGCCCTAAGTTCATTGATTTCATTTATTATAATATAAATGCCAAATGTTATTTAGGTAAAAGACTCCATCAAATGTGTTTTGTGTGCTTATGAATGTAAATAAAGAGTGAAAGCATATTGAATTATATTTCTTGAACATTGAGCACCATTTGATGGCTTTTATAGATATGATTGATTGTTATAAAAGATAAAATGTTTGGCATTGCTGAATGAATTGATATATTCTTGTGTATTGATTAGCAAGATTTTATTATTGTTGAATTGAATTGTTGTGATTAGATAATGTTAACATGGACATTCTTATAGGCTTCTCATGTATTGGGTTGACTTCAAAATCATGAAAGTATTGGAGTAAAGTTGAGTTGAGAATGTTGATTTTGTATTTGTGTTGCTAATGAAACTGCCTATGGATGTATTGCATATGACATGCATTTTTGTGGTTGTTTATGAAAAAGCATGGTTAAAAAGATAAATTCTATACCTTGAGTGAGTATAAGATCATGGGTGTTGTTTATAGTGATTTGATCATGGATATTTTAGTAAGTTGTCATGAAAGTGATTGAATAATTAGATATTTTTGGCTTTCATGTAATATTATCAAAACTTGGTGATAATTAACATGTTTTGAGACATGATTGATGTTTAATTGGGTTAAATTAAGTAGTTATGGTGATGCATGTTATGATTTGAATTATAATTTAAGGTAATAATGAAACTTGCAAAATAATGAAAGTTTTGAGGATAATACATTTTGTAAGGAGGGAGGTCTGTAGCACCTGGGTGTTAAAAAGGGGATAAATTTCTAAAAATTTTGCTTAAATGATCAATTTGGGGTAACCTATATAGGACTATGTTAAATGTGTTGACAAATTGTGTGAAATGTTAGTTTGTAGCGAATTAAAGAAATGATTTTGATTTAATGGAATGGATTAATTGCGTATTTTAAATGTCCCATTATGTGAAAAATGTTATAATTAAAAATATAGGAAAAAGGAATGAATAAACAGGAGAAAAAAATAAAGAAAATGGGAAGAAAAGCAAGCCAATGAAACTGGCGCTGCAATGCTAATTGTTGAGAAGGCACGAGTGCGGGCAGAACCTCCTAGTGTCGCAGTGCCAGAATTAGAGGTCGCGATGTCGGTCATTGTTTTAAGTCAAAAAATCAACTTTTCAACCACATTCCATTTTAGTTATTTAGCCTCGTTCCATTTCTTCTTCTTCCCTAACCCCTTAGCTATGAAAACCCATCATCTAAACTCCAGTTATTGATGATCTAAACTAGTAAATCCTTGGATTTCCTTGGAAAATCAAGAGTTTGGGTTTTGTTTTGTTGTTTGGGAGTGTCTTCTTAGATGGGAATTCAAGTAGTTATGAGCCATCAATGATTTGTGAAGATTTGGGGCTGGAAATGGGTGGAAAATGATCGTCATGCTTGGAAAACATGGTAAGATTCGTTACCTCTATTGAATTTGTATGGTTTTTGTGCTAGGGTTTCGAAGCCAACTTTTGAAGAGTAGCTTTTGGGGAAGATGATAGGGTTTTATTTTTAAAATCATGGAAAAAATGATTTATCCATGCATAATGATATTTTGAAACTTAATTAGTCATGAGAATTCATGATTTTGGCTTGTTAGGGTTTTGTGGACACTGAAAATTAGAAAATTTCATGATCTAAGTGTAAATACCGTGGGGGAAACGTTTCATATATGGATTATTATGTTTTAGGGCTTGTTTGAGCATGAAAAGTTATGATTTTGCCTTGCTAGGGTTTATACCCAATTCGTGAATAGTGAAAATTGAGGGGCGGGGGAGGGGGGATGCTTGATTTATGTGAAATTGCTATGAAAAAGATGATTAATTTATGAAGTATAGCATTTTTGGAATGAATTGAATTTAAACATCTAAAGATATTGTCATTTATGAACTATAGAAAAAAGGTTTTTTGTATATAGGTTATGTGAGCCATGAATGAGTTGAATTAAAGGCCTAGTTGAATTGTTCTTGAGGTCAATTACATGCGAATTATGTTGTAAGATGATTACATATGGTCAGAAATGAAGTCCCTTATGAACTTTGTTTAAATGTATGAACTAAATGATGCATCTTAAATGTTTGATGAGATATCTTATAAGAAATAAAATATGTTGTGATGTTAATTGCAATAGTAAATGAGCCATTGATGCATTAAATACATATACTTGAATTTATTTGAGTAGAGCTATTGTAGTATAAGAAACATACCTGAATTAAATTATGGAATCTTTGAACAGTGATTGGACAGGAGGTTGTAGAGTTGTGGAATTATAGAACTTGAAGATAATGGGATTGAATTTCCTTAAGGTAAGTAGGCCCTTTTTGTTTTAATTTAGTGAATAGGAATTAGCCCATTTGTTTGAATCTGGGCTTGTATGTTTTGCTTAGGAATAGTGGATATGTCATTTGTTGTGAACACATATGTTTGGAGTTGGTGGTATGTTTTTGTTATTGATATGTTTACATGAATAAAATGATTATATGATGTTGTTGTATGGATTGATTATTATTTGGGATAGAGATTATCTTTTGTTGGTAAATAAGCATGAAGTTAGTATGTTATATGAACATATGGATGAATGGGGATGATGAGTATCCCATTATACAAAATACTATTCATTATGTTAGGTAAATGTGAATGCTTTGTATATTTGAATAGGAAATATACACGTTTTGGATATGATATGAACATGTATATATTTGATTATTGATCATTATTTTCTATTACTTGTCTACTTACCGAGTTGCCTAGACTTATGCCTTCTTATTTAATTTTTTAGCTTACAAGTCAGTGAAGACTCTCAACTGTGGATTGAGATTAGTGAGCATGAGTAGAAGATCTTTGGATGGTAAAATTGAATATGAGGATTGAAATCCCTTTGGATATTGTAAAATAGTAATTTATATAATTGTATTAATTACCAATGATATATATTATAGTATAATGGCATGTTATAATAGTGTCAAATGTGTATGATATGGAAATAGACTATGTTTTGCCATCATGGGGCGATGCAGATTCTGGGCTGTGGATAATATGGGCTAGTTTAGTAAGTTATGTAGTCATCCAAATTTTTGGCAAAGAATAGGAAAATTTTTGAAATGAAAGGGAATGGTAGCATCCTGCATAGGCCCCGATAGAGAAATATCTACTAGATGGCAAAAATGCATACGGTGAGGGTGTGGAGTGTTACATTAACGTCATAGCAAATGCTACAGCATCTGATTGAAATGCCATGGCACTCAACTTCTTCAACCTGTCTTTTTCACTTTTATCTGCAAATAAACATAATAAATCAACATAGAATTTACTTATCAAGTAATAACCAATTCAATATAGATTTAATAGAATATGATTATAAACCACTAAATTTACATTAAAAGAGGGTCCACAACATATGTAAATTTAGATAATAAAATATGGTATATTATGAGCTCGTCAAATGCTAAGAAGCAATTCAGAACATTTCAGAAGTACTTCAGAGATAAGGTGTGGAGCTTAGAAGTATTCCAGAAATGCTAAGAAGTAATTCAGAACATTTCAGAAGCATTTTAGAGATAAGGAGTGGAGCTAAGAAGCAATTGAGAATTGCTTATAAGTGTTTTAGAGACGAATCAAAATTCCTTGGGAGACAAGGTGTGAAGTTTAGAAGTATTCAGAGCTACTTCAGAACCAATTCAAAGACAAGTCAAATTTTCTTTTAGAGATAAAGTGGAATATCAAAATTAATTCCAAGGCAATCTCAAACTTCAGAAGTAGTTCATAAGCTATCCAAAAACACCTCAGAAGTAAAATGCCCTATGAAGAATAATGTTTCTACACTCATAAGTTCATCAATAAGAACTTTTAATTATATACAGAAGTTACTTAAAAGCAATGCAGAAGACATTCTTGTAATCAAAAGTCCAATAGAAAGAACTTCAGAAATAATTCAGAGGAATCTCATGCATTTAGAAACAATGCAGAATATCGATCAGAAGTTCATCACAATTTGAACTTCAGAAATGCTTCCAAGTTTTAGAGTTATAATTGAAGATCAATAGTAGTAAAATAAAATGAACACATAAGAAATTTATGTACTCAGAAGCTTTTCAGAAATATCTTAGACGACGTTTAGAGGAGTCTTCAAAAAGCCAAGAATCAAGAAGTACATCAGAGACAAACTGTAAACTTTAGAAAAACGTCAGAAGCTTTTCAGAGACAACTTAGAAGTTGCTCAGAGGCACCCTAAAAAAGTCAAGACTTAAGAATTTCATTAGAAACATAAATTCAATCATTCAAAAACACCTTAGAAATTTCTCAGAAGCAAAAGCATGACTAATGAACATGTCAGAAACAAGATTCAGCCTTCAGAAGAAACTAAAATGATCAATGGTGTAGAAATGTTGTCATTGCCACTAGCTCAGAAGTTCAACAGAAGAAACTCAAAAGTTTTGCATTAAGTGCACAATGGTAACTAACAAGTAGATGAAACTCAAATATTTTGAATACTTATGACATAACTTCTGTTGTTAGACAGAAGAGGAAAAATGCGATGAGACTTTAAATCTACTTTTTTGAATGGTCAAAAAGCTACACAAAATGATCAGTACTGCTAAGATGTCTACCACAACTTATAAAAAGAAGATTCAACCATCTAGGAAAGTAGATCTAAGAACAAGAGAGATAAGAAAAAGTTTTTTTAAGCATTTATTTTGGCTCTCATATTTAAGTCCACGACATTAGCTCCATTGCACAACATTCCAACAAGTATTCAAAGCAAATCATTCAACAACACTTGAAGTCTAATCTTTATTGTTCTTTACTTTTATATTCATTATGTTTTTATTATTATACTGTGTAAACTCCATCTATCAAGAGGCATTCATTTCTATACGCTTTTATTTACTATTTTCTTATTTGCAAGCAAGGGACTTGCATCTTATAATGAACAATAAGGAGGGAAACTTGCTAAAGTTTGTATAAGTTGTTAGTGAGCTTTGAAAACCATCTTGTATAAGTTGTTGGTGAGCTTTGAAAACCAATGTGTATAAGTTATTGATGAGCTTTGAAAACTAACTTGTATAAGTTTTTTAGTGTGCTTGAAAATCAACAAGTGTTAATGGAACCTGAGCTTAGCAAGAGAGGCTAACTTAGAGAAGTAGAGTAGGTACTAGGTTAAGGGCCAAACCATTATAAAAATCATTGTCTCAATGTTTTGTGTGATCTTTTCTATTTTATTTCAGCACCACCTTTTGAACTTGGGCAACCCCCTTCCCCCCCCCCCCCCCCCGCCCCACCACCACCATTAGCTAGGGACTAACAATTGGTATCAAAGTCAGGTTTCACTTATTATTTCTTACATACCAATCTGACTTGTGAAGAGATCCCAATGGCCAACTACTTCCACAACACTTCAGCTAAGGGTCAATCCACTTCCAGATCCCCACTATTTGATGGCACAAACTATGAGTACTAAAAGAAGAGAATGAAAAACTTCTTGAATGCCGCAGATTATCGACTATGGAAAACTATCAAAGAAGGGATGATTGTCCTAAATAAAGAAGACAAGTATACCGCTGAGGACATCCATGTTAAATCTAATTCCTTTACTAAGCTTGATTTTGATGATGAATGAGATTAAATAACTTAGTTATGATGATGAACAAACAAATGAGTGAAAAGTCAAGGTACTAACAAATTACTTTTTAAGTGTTGCAGTATTAATATTAAAAATAGATTAAGGAAAGTAATAAAGGAATGCTCAAATAAAGCCATGGCTACATGAAAAATGCTAGAAAATGTGATACAAGAAAGTTTTAGTGAAACAGAAGAAGAAAATGAAGCTTAATTCAGTTCACTCTAACTCCAGAGAAAGAAATTAGGAGGAGCATCATACAGGAATAAGCTTCATGGCCATTCATGAAGATGAGGTAAATTCAAAAAATAAATTTTCTGATTTAGAAGAATTACAAGATGAATAAAACTCAGATTTTAAAAATTTAAAAGCTAGACACAAAAAATCAAAAAAGAATTAGAAAAGACAATCTATGAACATTCTAAGATAAAATAAGAAAATGCTCAACTCAAAACTAACATTAACATAGAACTTGAGCAAACAAAATCAGAAAATCATGCTCTTAAAAAAATACTAACTTCTACATTATTTAAACTAAAGACAAAGAAAAGTAGAGAAAATCATAAAAGGAAAAGTTACAATCTTGGAAGAAGATTAGAACACAAACAAACCAAATTTGTATACCAAAAATTGCTGCTGATATAATAAATACATCAATATCAACAGATAATTATTTAGTAGCATCTAAAAAGTAATGAGTATGAAAATATTTTGCTACTAACGCACCTGAACTCATTCCTAAATGGGTACCAAAAATTATAGCTTGATTTTATTGTTATAGGTGTGCTTGAGAGCAATAAGAAGTAGCAAATGGTATATTGATAGTGGTTACTCAAGATACATGACAGGAGAGTAGGAGTTATTCATAGAATTAAAAGCTAAAAATGGAAGAACAGTTACTTTTGGAGATAATGGAAAAGGTAGAGTAGTTGGGATTTGTAAGATTAGCCAACCTCCCTCTATTACTATTTCAAATATTTTACTAGTATATGGATTAAAACACAATCAGTTAAGCATTAGTCAATTTTGTAATAATGGATATAAGGTTGTGTCTGATCTCATATATGTTCTATGATAGATAGTTCAAATTCAATTGTAGCACTTGGTAAAGGATGTAGAAATGTGTATTTAGTATTAAACGATATCCAAGTAAAATTTCTTGTTGCAAATAATGAAGAGTCCTTTTTGTGGCATAGAAAACTAGGACATGCCAACAAATTCATAATTGAGAAACCATACAACAAAGATCTTATAGTTAGCCTACCCAAACTAAAATTTGACTAAAATGAATTATATGATGCTTGCTTAAAAGGAAAGAATGTTAGAGAATCATTCAAATCAAAGAAAGAAGTGTACATAACTAAACCACTTCAACTGCTACACATGGATCTTATTGAACCAACAAGTCTAGGAGGGAAACATTATGCATATGTCATTATAGATGACTATTATAGATTCACTTGGATAATGTTTCTTGCTTCTAAAGATGAGACTTTTTCATTCTTTGAAACATTTACCAAATGAGTACAGAATGAACAAAATTCTCATATAATAGTCATAAGAAGTGATCATGGTGGAGAATTTGAAAATCAAAAATTTACCACCTTTTATGAAAGCAATGGAATTCTACACACCTTTTCTGCACCAAGAACACTTTAGCAAAATGAAGTAGCTAAAAGGAAAAACAGATCCTTACAAGAAATGACAAGGACAACGTTGAGTGAATATGACTTACCTCAATACTTTTGGGCTAAAGTAATGAATACTTTATGCTACATTATTAATAGAATTTATACCAAATCCATACTCAATGAAACTCCATATGAATTATACTATGGCAGAAAACCAAACATCTCTCATTTTCACACTTTTAGTTGTAAATGATTTATTCTTAATAATGGCAAGGAAAACCAAGGCAAATTTGATAGGAAATCTAATGAAGGCATTTTCGTTGGTTATTCCATTGTTAACAAAGCATTTAGAGTTTACAATCTAGAAAACAAGACTGTAGAAGAGTCTGTTCATGTAAATTTTGATGAAAGTACAGACCCTTCTAGAAAGATGAGAACTTTTGATAAAGACACAAGAGAACATACAACTTTTATGGAGAAAATAAAAATACAAGATGAAGACAAAGATTCTTCATAAACAAAAACACACAAAAATGAAGAACCAGATGATGGATCATCCATCAATGAGGTAAATAATGAAGGTAATAATACTCTTCCAAAAGATTGGAGATTCATGCATGATCATCCTTAAAAACAAGTAATTGGTAATATCTATGATAAATTAAGAACTACATCTTCAAATCGTCAAGTATGTGGTAACTTTACTTTTATTTCTCAATTAGAACCAACTTGCATAGATGAAGCTTTAGAAGATGAAAATTGGATAATAGTCATGCAAGAAGAATTACATCAATTCAAATGTAACAATCTATGGAAACTTGTTCCAAGACCTAAACATCAATCTATAATAGGAACTAAATGGGTTTTTAGGAACAAATTAGATGAATCTGGTATAGTAATAAGAAATAAAATAAGACTTGTAGCAAAAAGATATTATCAAGAAGAAGGAATAGATTTTGAATAATCATGTGCTCCTATTTATAGAATTTAGGCCATTAGAATTTTATTAGCATTTGTATCTTTCATGAATTTCAGGCTTTATCAAATAGATGTTAAAACTGCATTTCTAAATGATTTTATAAATGAAGAAGTTTATAAAGAACAACCTCCTGGGTTTGAAGATCCTTATAATTCAAACCATGTCTTCAAACAGAAGAAAGCTCTCTATGGATTAAATCAAGCTCGTAGAATATTATATGAGAGATTAAGTAAATTTTTAATAAAAAAAGGATTTACTAGAGGTAAAGTAAACATTGCACTCTTTATCAAGCATGACAAAAATAATATCCTAATTGTTCAAATTTATGTGGATGATATTATATTTGGTGCAATTAATAATAAATTATGTCAAGACTTTTCTAAAGTAATGCAAAGAGAATTTAAGATGAGTTTAATGGTTGAAATGAACTTCTTTTTGGGACATCAAGTAAAATAGATGAAGGAAGGAATCTTTATCCACTAATCAAAATACACTAAGAAACTACTCAGAAAATTTGCTCAGGAAGAAGAAAATAGCCACACTAATGAGAAAAACCATCAAAATGGATAATGATAAAAAAGGTAAATCTATGTGTCAAAAATTATGTAGAAGCATGATAGGATCTCTTTTATATTTAACTGCAAGTAGACCAGATATTATGTTTAGTGTATGCAAGTATGCATGATTTCAGTCAAATCCTAAAGAATCACATCTAATTGTTGTTAAAAAATATTTAGATACCTTTTAGATACTCTAAATCTTTGATTATGGTATCTAAAAGGTTCAAACTTTGAATTAGTTGGGTACTCTAGCTCAGACTTTGCTAGATACAAGGTAGATAGAAAAAGTACCTCTAGAACTTGTCAATTTCTTGGAAGCATGATCATATTATGGTTTTCAAAGAAATAAACTTCTGTAGCATTATCAACTGCTAAAGTTGAATATGTACCTATAGGTAGTTATTATGCACAGATTTTATGGATGAAACAATAATTGAATGATTATGGAATAAAGTATGTTGATACTCCTATTAGATATGACAATACTAATGCAATAAATCTGACAAAGAATCCAGTACTACATTTAAGAACTAAACACATAAAGGCCAGACATCATTTCATTAGAGACCATGTACAAAACCATGATACTGCTTAGAATATGTACTAACTAAAAATCAATTAGCAAATATTTTTACTGAACCTCTTCCAAAAGATAGATTTTGTGAAATTAGAAGAGAACTCGATGTAATAGATCCATGCTCATAAAATACATATTTAATCCTAATGTTCAAATTCCTAAAAATACTTATAAATATTAAATAATTGATCCAGAAGTAGCATAGAATCTCTAAACATCTCTTAAAATGCTTTAGAAGTAGCACAGAAACTCCATCAATGCACAAAGAAAATCATACAGAAGTTCTGTAATACTTACTCAGAACTTCTATCACAGGGTCTGTTGAAACTAGTACTTTTGCATGCCTAAAAATAATTCTGCAGAACTTCTGAGATACTAACATAGAAGTTCTATTCAAATTTTGTTCTTAATAGAACTTTCACCCCTTGAATTCCACCTTTGCATAAGGTCCACAGAACTTCTAAGGCTATTCGTTCAGAAACTCAGTGTAAGCTCAGTGTCCCATAGATTTCCTATTACACTTTAATAGAAGCTCCATTCTCTACTATAATCCTAAGCTCAGAAATTCTGCTCCACGATCTCATAACTTTGAGCTCATTCCACAAAGAGGCGATTCAAAATCCTTTCATTATCTACATTTTTTTTCCATTAACCTGTTCCAATCTCCATTCATACTAGAGATTTTCCATCTCCAGATCTTTTGAGAACTCCCCTATTCAAAATCTTAAGCCAAAAAATTTTCTTCTGTTGTTGCAAAATGGCAAGGATGAAAAGGGCTAGCAAGCAAGTAGAAATGTCAGACTCTGAGGAACAAAGAAGAGAGACGATAGAAGAAGAAAAACTAAGAAAAAAGAGAAGAACGAAAGATTATGTTCTTAAGGTAATCTTCAATAGCAATTCCTCTGCTTATATTAAGTTTAGCAAACACTTTAACGGCAGGAAAATAGTAAAAGGAAGAGCATTTGATTTTGAGGCATTTGGAGAGAATGACCTAAAACTTAAGGTGACAAACTAGATTAGATTCCAAGGATAGGAAAGCTTCATGAGCTATAAGGATAAATCATAGACCAAAATGATTCAAGTCCTTGCTGCCAATTTCAATTATAACACCAAGAAGTCATGGATAGGAAAGACTAAGATAGATCTATCCTCAAAGAATATACAAAATACATTCAATATTCTTAAGATAGAAGATCAAGAAATTGATTGGCCATCAAACAAAACAAGATTATTTTCAAATTTGACTGAAGTGGATATTAAAGAAAATGTGACTTACCTTCATGTTAGTCATCTGAATTTGAATCTCAAGTTGGCCCATATGTTGATATTCAACAACATATATCCCAAAATAGGAGGTACTAATCAAATTTTTGAAAAGGAAGCTAAGATATTACAGGCATTGAGGCAAAAGAAAAGGATAGATTTAGCCCAAATCATAGTTGATCAACTTTACTTGGTAAAGACTTCCACCAAGTATTAATGGGATGGTTATGAGTAAGCTTATGAAGACAATAAATATTGACCTCTCCAAGGAAGATGGAGAAGACTATATGGCAAGAGAGGAAATCAATAAGGACATAGTAAAAAGAATTGGCTTCAAGCTGACTCCACAAGGCTAGATCTCCCAAAAGACAAGAACAAATAAAGAGAATAGAAACTGGAGAAGAAGGAAGAAGGCAAGATATTGTGGAAGAAGCAACCAGAGAAGAAGCCACAGAAAGAAATGAGGAAGAAATAGAAATAGAAGATAAAAAAGAGAGTATAGCAGTTGTACCCTCTAGACCCTCTCAAACTCAACCTCAACCCTCCATTACTAAACCTCATCAACCAACCACTTCAATTCTCACTGCACAACCAATACCACAGCATCTAGAAGATAGACTAACGATGATAGAACATTATATGTCTACTCTAGCCCTTCAAATGAATAGAATGGATCGTAATCTTAGCACTGCCATGTCTTCCATGATCCTTAGAGTTAATAAGATTGACCAAAGACTTGACACTCTATAATCTCTAGTAGAGTTATTCAAAGGTCAAGCCTATCAACCTCATTTCTCTCCACCGCAAACTCACTTCTCTCCACCTCTAACCTATTACTCCTCACCTCCACATCACTTCTCTCCAATTAGAACCAACTACCCCATCATAGTAATATCTTCACCCACACATTCCTCTCATCCATCCTCTCCTGCAGATCTAGTGGTTGCTCAACCTGAGAGTGAACCTACTAAAATTGCATCTTTCTCTCTTCCAACACAGCAATCATCATCAGTTCCACCAACTAAAGTCCCTTCAAATTTTCCTGAGGACTATCTTTCTAATCCTCATAGAGCCATTATTAGATATGAGAAGCATCCTATTATAGTGCCAATTCATGAATGGTACTTTCTTCCCCCAGGGCCAACAATATGGCTAGACTAGATAGGATGGATCTTGTTAGATCTGGAGAAGTAATCCCTGAACGGATTAAGAAAATTCCACTAGAATAGAATACTCCTTCAATTTGTCCAGAGTGGAGAAGACCTCCCACTCCTCCAAAAACTCTAATATAGAGTCCTTCACACTCTCCTCCAACAGTTGTTGATAATCCTGATATTCTTCTCTATGTATTCAATCCAATCAAGATGAATTTTTCTGAGTTTGAGAATAAATCCAAAATCAATTCTGAAGTTGCAAGAATGTTTTTATCTCAGTACATCATTCTATCTCCTCAAGAATTTCTATTCTTAGAACTTGAGGATTCTAACATTCTACATAGGATTCAACTTCTCCCAAATCCTCCATCGACTCCTAAGGGCCACAAAATCCATATTCTTGATAGAGAGCCAATTATTTAAATTATTCTTAGAAACTTCTTCAAATGTTTCCAATATCAAAGCCTCCTAGAAAAGTGTTTCCATCTCCCTTAGGTTCTCATCAATTCTTTATTCTCGCTAAGGAAGAATTCTCTTTTTACAACAATGTCAACATAGAGGCCATTGCTAGTAATCTCCCTCTACCATATCCTCAACTTTTAGATCCCTCTATCCAAGAAAGGATAAGATCAATACAATCTTAACCAGTCCCCCCACAAAAATCAAAAACTTCACCTTCTATCAAAGCCAAAACCAACAAACCCCCTACAATTCCCAAACCAAAATTACAATGCAAACAATCATCCTCTACACCTTCATCTCAGTCATCTTCATCCAAACCCAAGAGGAAGCTAAAAATTCTACTTCCAAAGGAACACAAGAAGGCTTCCAAAATAACCATGTACTATTAGGAATACACTACTCGTATGAATGCCAATACAGAAGTCCTCTTAAAAGGGACTCATGCAGCCTTTCTTGAATTACTAGACTCGAAATTTCAAGATCGTATTGACTTCATCTATGTTTCAACTTGTAGACCAACTGCATACACTCATGAACCCCCCATTACAATTCCAAAAGATCTCAATTCCATTCCTCCTCCTCTTCCTCCTAAGATCAAGAAAGTCACTTTTAAACCCAAGTTATCCCCCACAAAACCTTCATCCTCTATAAACACAGAGATTCGTATTCTCTCTTCTGATAACCCCCATTTCTTCCCTCTCACATACACCAAAAAATTAAGAAATTGAATACTATACTTAAAACTCACATCTTCTTATTTTGACTTTAGTCATTTCTTATGTGATGTATCTCAGTATCAATTGTCTTTTCCATTGTATGATAAATCTTTGCTGTGTAATTAGTGTTGTATAAAGTTTTATTCTAATAATACAATTATTCTCTTTTCTGCATTCTTTTTTATTATGAAAAAAAGGAGAGAAAAATTAGAATACTCAGAGTACATACTCAGGGGGAGCTTATCAAAAAGGGAGAGAATGTTAAGTCTAACCCCTTTACTAAGCTTGATATTGATGATGAATGAGATTAAATAACTTAGTTTTGATGATGAACAAACAAATGAGTGAAGAATCAAGGTACTAACAAATCACTTTCTAAGTGTTACAATATTAATATCAAAAATAGATTAAGAAAAATAATATAGGAATGCTCAAATAAAAAGATGTTTAAAAGCCACTAAAAAATATTTTAGAACTTGCTTAGAGGCTAAGCATGAAAAGATCAAAAGTTAAGAAGAAACAAGATTTAGTTAGAAGCAACTGGATGCAACTCAAAACCAAATTAGAAGCATCCCAGAACTTCTTCAGAATCAAAATAAAGCAACATCAAACATCAGAAGAAATACTAAAGAAACACAAAAGACAAGTCAGTTATACAAAAGCATGCCAGAAGAAATTTTAAATGCTACATAGAAGTCAAATAAAACATTGATACAATGCACAGAAGTAATGCAAAAGTATCATCACGCTAAACAAAAGCAACAAAGAACAATGTTGCACTACTTAGAAACAAAGCAAAAGTGTTGTCATGCCACACAGAAATAACCTAGAAGATAAGTCAAGTAATCAGAACCATGTCAGAAGAATTCATGAAGTAATAGAAAATTATACAGAAGCAAAATAACATTACACAGAAGTAATGCAGAACATGTCATGATGCACAAAAGTAGCACAGAAACTGAGAATCAATGTACTGAATCAAGTTAGAAGAACTCTCAGAGATATGTTCAAGTAAAGCATAAATCATGAAGACATATAGAGGAGGCTACTCAAAAACAACTTAGAAGGAATTTAGCCTACACAGAAGTAACACAGAATGTTGACAATACACAAAAGAATTTTCAGAAGGCATTTTCTAAAAAGACACAAGTCAAAGAAAAATATCAAGATCAAAGCTTATGTTACAGAAGAAAATCAAAAGCTGCTCAGAGGTTCTTCAGAAGTTCAAAATATATTCGTTGAAGATTAAGATAACAGACGAAAACTCTGAAAAGAATACTGCCAAAAATCTACCAACTATAGAAGTTCCACAGAACCACTTCAGAAATTCTGTTAAGGCATAAATCGAAGCACAAAAGTTCTAAACTCTGACAATGTACAGAAGTTATAACCAAACCTACCTAACTTGTTTGAAAATGATGCCAAAGGTTGCAATGGCTAAAAATTCAAATCCTATATAAAGAAGATTAAGATAATAACTACAATAACTAAGAGATATTACACTAAAAATTATTTTTATTGATTAAAAGAAGAGCATTCATAACTTTCTATCATTCAACTCGAGCTACTACATTAGTGCCAAAGCATTCAGAATTCTCAACATCTGATCTACATCAACTTCAAAAGGAGTTTAAATCTGATCTCATTGCTTACTTTATTCTTTCAATTAAGCCTTCGCTTTCATACATATTAGCCTAAAATAAGAGGCATTGTTATTGTATACTTTATTTTGAAAAACCAAGAGTTGTTTAGTAAGCTCTTTGAAACCAACTGTTTGTAAGAGTTTCTGATTAGCTTTGAAAAAATTAATTAGTTGCTAAGCTTAAAAACCAATGTGTAAGATTTTTTGGTAAACTTGGAAAACCAATAAGTTGTTGGTGAGCTTGTAAACCAACAAGTGTTATAGTGGAACCTGAGTTTAGTAAAGAAGACTAACTCAGAAAAGTGGAGTAAGAACCTAAGAAGGGCTGAACCACTATAAAATTATTATGTATGTATAGCTAAAAATTATTCTCTCTTTTATTCAAAGTACATACATTTACTTATTCGCCAAAATTTTTAAAAGCTTAATTCACGTCCCCCCCCCCCCCCATCAAGCTACCATTCAGTTAAGAACCAACAATCCAAGCAATTGAAAGATATTCTAAGGCAAAGAACTTCCTTTACTGTGCCCTTACACCCTCTAAGTTTGGCAAGATTTCCTCTTGTGATATTGGCAAGGAAATATGGGACAAACTGTAGGTTATACATGAAGGAACAAAATAAGTGAAAGAAACTAAAAATCTTCTTATATAGGAATACGAATCTTTTAGCATGAAGGAGACAAAGTCAATTTCAGACATATTTGGAAGATTCCAAAAGATAACAAATGGGCTAAAGAATCTATGAGAGAAATATGAACAACCCAAGTTAGTGAAGAAAATACTAAGATCATTATCAAGGCAATGGATGCCTAAAGTAACAACGATCCAAGAAGCAAAGAACCTGGACACAATGAGCCTACAAGAGCTCATGGGTTCTCTCATGACCCATGAGTTATTGATGAAACAAAAAACTATAGAAGATCCCAAGGGCAAGAAGATAACATCCCTCTGATAACTTCCAAAGTGAAGCTTCAACAAGTAGAGATGATGATAAGAACATAACAATGATCACATGAAGATTTAAGTCCATGTTAAGGAAGAAGAAATTTGAGAGCAACTCAATAAATGATTCAAAAAGAAAATACAAATATAAAGAGTCTTCCTCATGCTACAGCTACGGAAAAACTGCGTACATGAAATTTGATTGCCCAAAACCTGACAAGAAGCAAAGTGATCAATAAAAGAAGAAGTATAATTCTTATTTTGATAAGAAGAACAACAACAATAACAATAGAACTAATAAAAAATTTGAAAAGAAAAAGAAAGCTCTAGTAGCATGGGAAATGCTGAAGAACATGACCAATGAGACTGAAAGTAAAGAGGATGAAGAACATGAAACACAAATCAGTCAGCTTTCGCCAAACAGAAATGATTAAAATGAAATATACTAGAAATGAGCTCTAGTAGCTCAGCAAAAGAAATATAGGATAAACTCAAAGTTGCACATGAAGGTACTAATCAGGTCAAGAAAACTAGAATTAACATACTTGTGCAAGAATATGAAGCCTTCCATATGCAAGATAATGAAATAATATCAGAGATGTTTAGAAGATTTCAAAAGATCACCAACGGGTTAAGCGGTCTTGCTTAAAAAATATGAAAAACCTAAAATGGTAAAAAAGATTCCAAGATCTTTGCAAAGATAGTGGATGGCAAAATTCACAATTATCCAAGAGGCAAGAGGTCTGGACAAGATGAAAGTTGAAGAATTAATAGGTTCACTTTTGACTCATGAAGTTCTAATGAAGTAGAAAGCTCTAGAAGAACCAAAAGCAAAGAAATCGATACACTAAAAGCTAAATCAAAAGATGACTCATAAAGTAAAGCATTAATAAGTGGTGCTGAAAATGATGATTACATGGTGATGCTAAGTAGAAGACTCAAAACCATGTTTAGAAGAAAGAGTGGAAGTAACTACAAAAATTTCAAAAACAAAGACAAAAGAAAAGATGCTCCTACGTACTATAATTGTGGCAAGACTAGCCAAATGAGTTATGACTGCCAAGATCCTAACAAGAGGCAAGGGGAACAACAAAATAAAAAGCATAACTCATATCCTAAAAAGAAAAATAGATGTAATAACAACAGAAGCCTCAATAAGAAGAAAGCACTTGCAGCATGGAAAATGATTGAAAATATATTACACGAAAGTGCAAGTGGTAGTGAAGACAAATATAAAACAAAATTTAGTAGGTTGTCACCTACAAAAGGATTTCAAGGAGAATACCACAACGGAATTAGCTTCATGGTCATCCATGAAGATGAAATAACTTTTGAACTTGAATCTCAAAGCTTCCTTGATGAACTAGAAAGTATATATGTAGGTTTCAAGGCTTTGAAAACCAAATACAATGAGACAAGGAAGGAGCAAGTGAAAGTAACCAACGAATGCTCCAGGTTGAAAAAAGAGAACTGCAAGCTCAAGAATGATCAATGTACCTTTAAGAACTTAAGCAGGTTAATGCAGAAAACAATACCTTAAGATAGACCTTTATTAGGATTATTGTATATAATTTTGATGACAACAAAACTTGTTCATGACTTGATCTATGCTAATGATGATTTTAGTCTAGGAAGCCTAAAATGTAAATAAATATGATTAACATGATAATCATTATTGCAATATTTGGTATGCAAGCATATTAAACAAATTATTTTAAATAATAAAGGATTCATTATAATTCATAGTGCATTAAAATTGTTAATCATGTGTTGAATCATAAATATGTGAAGTGCTTCATGGAATCATCAATTGAAAATATAATATGTGATTGAAGCATTTATCCATGACTTACAACTTATGAAAATTATGTGTGGATAAATACATTTTGATAGCTATGCTTCATAGAAATCATCATGATCTATAGTACATTAAACTTACTTATCATATCTTGGATCATAGATGTGCTTTTGCTTAAACATAAGCATGTATTGCATGGAGTTATCATCTTAAGAAATGTGAGCTTGAGAATATCAAAATGTATAAACACATCCTGATAAACATGCTTTATGTGAATAAAAGTTTTTATCCATGTCTTACAATTTGAGAAAAGCATAATGGATAAATACATCTGAATCAGCATGCTTCATAGACAAACTTGATTAAATTTATTCTTGTTCAAGCTTAATTCAGATTTTTATCCATGACTAAAAATTTATGAAAACTATATGGGTAATAGTTTTTTGATTTATAATGAATAAATACCAAATTTCACAAGTTGCAAAGTGCAAAAATGTTGAGTATAGGACCGCAGGCACTTACCGCAGGCACCTGCAGATACCGCCTATCATCTATAGACAAAGTACTTCATTTGAAGATACCGCCTGCCAAATCATAGCCATCTACCATCTGTTGACGAAGTACTTCATTTGAAGATACCGCCTGCTAGATCATAGCCACCTGCCATATAACTTGTGAGTGAATAGCAAGGTGGATGCAGGAGTTTTTGCAAACATCTTACCATGGTTGCTTGGAGCAGTTGTCTGCCATATCACCTAGCAGATAGTCAATTAGCACAGCTGCCTGCCACTACCACCTATTGACTTCCAACGTTCAAAAATCTGAACGTTGCAGGCCTTGAATTTTCTTCCCACTCTTTCCAATGGTCATATTTTTGAAGTTCTATTTAAAGGGAAGCCAAGGGATGATTCAAGGTTGAAGAAGCAAGGGGATTAAGCTTGAAACCTTCCACAAATCTTTGCATCCCTAGACCAAGAGCTTTAAACTTCAAATATCATCCAAGAGCTTCATTTTTCTGTATCTATTCAAGGCCAACTTCTTCCATGTATCCAAGGGAGATCTTGTGTGCTATAAAGAGTTACTCAAATACCAAGTCTTCCCAAAGATCATCAAGGAGCTTGAGGGTTCTAATTGTTAAAGGCGAATCAACCTATCGAAAACCCATTCAAGTCCTCCAAGTGTTTTCACTCCAAGTGCTACCAAGATTAAAGAGCTTCAAAGGCTACATCAACATTATCTCAAGGGAGTTTGAAATCACTATAATGTGCTTATTGGTTTATCATTTATATTTGTACTTTAACTTACTGGTTCTCATAGGGTGGCTTAACCCAAGAGGGGAGGGGTGAATTGAGTTTATAAAAAAATTTTGTCAACCCCTATAAGATTATTCTCTCTTTTTGTGCTTATTTTGTGCAATATGAAATAAATAATAAAGTAGTAAGGTGCAAGAAAAGTAAACAATCATAATTGGCACACACAAACAACACAATCTTTATAGTGGTTCAAAAACCTCTTCCCTATATCCACTCTTCCAAGAGCACATACTCATTATGCCTTAGGTTCTACTATACCCCATTTAATAGAAATACAATAGTGTCCTCAACACTCTTCTAAATTCCAGCTCTAGGAAGCATAAATAAGTGTTCCCGACACTCTTCTGGATTCTAACACTAGGGGGCATAAACTAGTGTCCCCAATACTCTTTTAGATTCTAGCTCTAGGAGGTGTATACAAGTGTCTCTGACACTCTTCTAGATTCTAGCTCCAAGGGGCGTAAACTAGTGCCCCCGACATTCTTCTAGATTATAGATCTAGGGGGCATAACTCTGATTTCATGAGCTAACTAAAAACCCTACCTTTACAGGTATTTTGTGTATATGAATATGCCTCTAACTAGGCTGATAAGTACACAGTTAAAGCACAAATACAAATGATAAAATAATAAGCATATTACAGTGATTTCAAACTTCATTGATGTAGTGTTGATGTGGCATTAAAGCTCTTTGATCTTTATAGCACTTGGAGTGAAAATACTTAGGAGACTTAAATGGGTTTCTTGTTGGTTGATTAACCTTTGTCATTTAGAACCTTCAAGCTCCTTGATGATCCTTTGGAAGAACTTGATCTTTAAGTAACTCCTTATACACATAAGATCTCCCGTGGATATATTGAAGAAGTAAGCCTTGAATATTTAAACTAAATAAAGCTCTAAAATGATATTTGAAGGTTAAAGCTCTTGGCCTGAGGATGCAAAAATCTGTGAAAGGTGTTAGGCTCAATCCCTTTTTTTTCTTTAACTCCATCCTCTTTAAAACATCCTAACATATCTCCTTAAATAGCTATTCTCAAAAATCTGACCGTTGGAGAAGATGAGTTCCATTGAATGCAGAGAACAGAGGTAGATGAGCAGCATTAATATAAAAGAACATTGAGGTTTTCTCTCATTGAAATACATGATCTTCTGATTGACTCTTAATCTATTGGAAAGTTTGCAACATCGTTCTTGACAAAAAAGGAGACGATTGCACCAAACTGGAAAGCTTTTTGCAAAGCATTAAATCTCTGACACATTTAAAAACAATGATTCTTTACAGTAGCAAGTTACTATAGCAGATCACTATAGCTCTGATTTATCTAGAGTAAGTAGCAGATGAATATTTGTCTGTTAGTTACTGTAGCAGATCACTGTAGCACTGCACCGCTTTATTTGTTACTTCATCTGCTGATGAAGCTTTGTCTGTTGCACTATAGTAGAGTTACTGTGGTGCTGTTACTATAGCATATTACTATAGCAAATCATCATAGCACTTTATTTGTTGATTGTATGCTACTTCGTCTACTGATTACTGTAGCAAATTATTGTAGCAATTCACTTGCTACTTCGTTTGATGCTTTTACTTTGTCTGATGCTTCTGCTTCATCTGTTAGTTATTATTGCAAAATATTGTAGTAAATTACTATAGCAATTTGTCTACTACTTTATCTAATGTGATTCATCTGTCAATTTGTCTCTTGCAATTCATCTGATACTGTAGTAGTAGTGTAGTAGATTTTGTCTATAGGTTTGTCTGTAGCTTTACACTTTAGCTGTCACTGCAGTAGTACTGTAGCAACTATTGTAGCAAATTTTGTCTCTAGGTTCATTTGTAGCTTTCCACTTCATCTATCACTGTAGTATTTTACTGTAACAAAATTACTGTAGCAGCGAACCTGCACTTGGGAATTTCTGCACTTTTGCCATATTGTTAGCTTGACATTTTTCATCATATTGTCCATTGTAAATCACGATATAATTATCTATATGTAATTTGCATAAGTTGTAAAGCATGAACATGTAATTAAGATTTTGTATCTATATGCTCATTTAATCATAATTTTTTTATGTAAAGAAAAGAATATCTTCTATGAAGCACAATTATCAAAATATGTTTAACCCCACATGATTTTCACAAGTTGTAGAGCATGGATAAATCACATATTGTATTTTTTAATAAAAGCTTAAAGTGAGAACTTCATAAAGCACATGATATATCTATGATTTAAAATATAATAAATAAGGTTAATGCACTATGGATCATAACGAATTCTTCATTCTCTAAAATAATTTATGTAATATGCTTGCATTCAAAATATTATAATAATAATTATTCATGCCAAGCATATTTGTCTTCATTTCAGCTTCCTAGACTAAAATCATTATTAGCATAGATCAAGTCTTAAGACAAGTTTTATTGTCATCAAAATCATACAATAATTCTAACATAACGGTGTGTACTCATCAGCCTAGACAGAGGCATATCATTGTACACAAAATACATGTAAAGTTAGAGTTTCTGGTGAGCTCATGAAACCAGAGTTATGCCCCCTAGAGCTAGAATTTAGAAGAGTGCTGGAAGCACTAGTTATGTGTGAGGCCCTAAAAATTTCAGATATGTGAATTTTCATTTTTGTTAATTCTTGCCAATGCAGCATGGAGTATAATGGAGTATAATTTAATTTTTGAGATATTTATCATGAAAAATTTATAGAATTGAGTAGATTAATAATATAAACATAAGGATAAGGTTGAGAATGTATCAAAGTATGTTAAATAAGTGATTTAAGTGAGAGGGAAATGAAATTAAATGGGTGGAACACCAGATGTGTATATATTGAAAAATATTAAATTTTATTATAAAAAATTATGAAAATGGATGGAATATCCGTAATAATGTGAGGATGAGGACACATTAATTAATGGTTAATAGGTGGAGAAAATTTTAAAAGAAATGCAGGTAGAAGGTCAAATAACGAGCATGCTGGTAAATTTTAGTAAATTCTAATTTAATTCAATTTTAATTAGAAAAAATAAATTAAATTATGATAAATGACTGGTTAATAAGTGAGAAATTAATGTGGGCATATGAATTATAAAGTATGTAGCCCTAATATGTCAAAAGATGGGATTAAAGGAGGTTTGAAAAATCTCGAGAGTGGTGAATGTGCATGGACATGCATGGGCTGTAGACTATTATAACAATTGAATGCAACTTATTTCTTCCTCATCTCTCATTTATAAACCCTCTGCCCATTCTTTGCTCATGTTGAGCTCCCTCCCCCTTCTCCCAAAAACTAAATTTTTGCTTGAATTAGTGATAAGGATTAGAAGCAATTATTCAAGGATGTTAATTGAAGTTGATGGCCATCATTTTCTTCTAGGGTTAAGTTGTGGCAACTAGTTTAAATGGGGAGTTAATCCCTGTAGGTGGAACCCACCAGGGAAATCCCAAAGTATAGGTATGGAAGTTAATGATTTAAGTTGCTAAACATGTTTATGGGAAAATTTTATGAAGATCTTGTTGGAATTTTGTCCCTTAAATTAAACCAAATCATTAGGGTTTGCTAAAAATTTCCAAAAGTGATTAGGGATATAATTAAGGGTGTTATTGATTTATTAGTCTTTACTTAAATTCAATCATAAATTGATTGAAACATAACTAGAATTCAACATGTTGGAAGCTGAAACTTAGTGAAAATTCCCTATTGTCTACTAATTTGTTAGGGTCTGAAATTCTCATAATTTAAACTAGGTGATTAAGCCTAATTATAGAAAATTAATCCTTGCTTAATAAATACTTTAATATAGTAGTAGTAGGCTCAAAAAACTTACAAATTAATGGTAATAAAAGTGGGCAACAAGGTAGTATATAGAGTATGCTCATTGTACTAAAAGGCCTTATTAAATCACCATCTTGAGCTTGATTAAAACCCTATAAAATAAATTTATTTTATAAATATAAAAATATTTGTTATATTCCATATATTTTACTAGAAATATACATATTTTAGTGGAAAAATTCCAATAATAATAGGTCTAAAAAATTTAAGGAAATAAATACCCTGAAATTTGCCCATTGCTAAAGTGTCGATCCTAAATTTTCATATAGTGATGATGGCATCCAAATTTTGACCCATATATTGATTGATTTTAAAAAAATTTTAATTTTGAATATATAAAATTATATTTCTAAAAAGATAAGAATCATTAAATTTTGAGTTCATATGAGAGAGTTATAGCTAAAATAGTGTAACGGTCTCTAAATCAATAAGCATTACCTTGTATGGCCCACAAATCCAATTGTGAGCTAAATTAATAAATGTAATCAACACTAAAGTTGTATAAATTAAAATTAATAATAAATTATATAAGAATCACTTAATTCAAAATTCATATGAGAGAGTTATACCCAAATTACTAAAACTTTTCCTAGGAAATGATTCACTACAAAAGATGTCACGTGTGGGGCCCAACGACCTAATTTAGAAGCTGAATTAGAAAAAGTGCTCAACATAAAAGTTATAATCCATGAAATTATAAAAATAAATAAATAAAAATCACTAAATTTAGAATTAATATGTGAAAGTTATGAAAAATTTACTATAACTATGTCTAGTACGACAAAAATGAAATTATATAAAATGCAATGTGAAGCATTAGGCTTAAAAATTTGATCATTATGCTTCATTATATTAATAAAAATTTCTTACGTATATGTAAATAATATATGGGATTCATGTGGTATGTATAGGATTTTCTAGCATGGGGGCGACAAGTCAAGTTTGAAAATATATGGATTATGAAGTAGATCATTATGAGGTAAGTAGGTGTATTCGTATAATTGCATGAATGGTTGAAGGAATAAAGATAGTGCATATCTCATTTTACTATAACGGGCTTGTGTGTTTTGGATTCAATGATTGTTAAGGGATAATAAGTATCCCATTCCTATTTTGTTATAATGATTTAATAAGAAAGTGATATTCCATAATAGTTCTTAAGTTATAATGATATGTGCATGTGTAAAGGATTGACTGTGTATGTGAGTTAAATGGGATTGTGAACATCCAAATACTGTAATACAATTGGTGATTATACTTGTGAAGTGAGATTAGTGAAAGTCCTAAGTTATGTGATTTGTGTAACGATGTTATTTTCTACTTAATGTATGGATAAAGGAGATAGTAGACATCCCATGCTTGCGATCATTGTGATTATCCTTATGTATGAATGTTTAAATATATGATTTATGGATATGAAATAATCTCAAAAGGCATGAATTGATGTGATTGTTCTATAATATAGATTCAAATAGTATACTTAATTGTTATATATTGGAATGTGGCCATGCTTGGATGGCATGGATTGTTATATATGATGGCTTGTAATTATGGATGGATTTTGGGATGCCCGATGGATCCCTGCTTTGTTACTTATTTTTTGATTTCACACCTACTTACTAAGTTTGCCCAGACTCACTCTTTATTTATATTTTTTTAGGTGACAGGTCAAGACTAGAGAAAAGGCAAGGTTAGTATGGAAGCATAACAGTTGAATGTATGCATTTAAAATTATATTAAAATTGAGAAATTTCCATCTTATGTATATGGGTGATTATAATTAATTCATGTATAGTGATATATATCATGTATTAAAGATTCAATGATGTATGGTTGAAATTTATGGGCATGTCAATGTAATAATGGAGTATGATGTGGATGATGTATGGGGACAGATGTGTATGGTGGAGAAGTGAATGCTTTGCCATCATGATGCTACCGTGGTCCTGGGGGAAAGCCTATGGAGTTATGGGTGGGGTGAAGGTGAATTATGGAGTGTTTTATTTCTTGTTTATGAATTTTAATTGAGAGAATGTGTTGTCATAAATGTTGAATTCTTGTACCCTAGGCAGACAACCTCATTTTTAGGGGAGGCTCTATTCAATTTTTTATAGAAATTAGGTAAACTAGAAAATGGTATCAAAGAAAACCCACCTTGGAAGTGGGAAATGTTTTGTGTAATGATAGTGGATTTATGGTGTAAAATGAAGTAACGGCTCTGGGTGAGCAAGTATTACATTATATCCCCTAGAGTTGGAATTTAAAAAAGTGTTGGGAGCACTAATTATGCCCCTTAGAACTGGAATCCAGAAGAGTGCTGGGAGCACTAGTTATGCTCCGTGGAGCTAGAATCCAAAAGAGTGCTGGGAGCACTATGTTTATGCCCCCTAGAGCTAGAATCTAGAAGAGTGCTGGGTGTATTACTTATACTTTTACTATTGGATATAGTGGAACCTAAGACACAAGGTGTGTGTGTGTGTGTGTGTGCGTGCCTGTATGTGTGTGTGTGTTCTTGGAAGAGTAGATGTGGGGATGGGTTGCCCAAACCACTATAAAATTCTTATTGTTTGTGTGTTTGATTGCTTTACTATTTGTGTACTTTATTGCTTTATTATTCATCTTATATTGTATAGCACACAAGCATGAAAACAAAAAAATTGATTTCACTGAGGTTAAGTAATAATTTTTATGCACCCAATTCACCCCTCCCCTCTTGGGTTAAGCCACCTTATGGGAACCAACAACCTTAACCTCCACCTTATTTAGAATGAAACCAAAAAGTAAAGTTGGTCAATAACACAAGAAAAGGAACTACAACTCTAGAAAAAAAAATAAAGAACCAAACAGACCATGGTTTGGATTCCTAAGGTACTTGCAGAAGTAGTAAATGCAATATAATCTCCTAAAATTATAATAATGACACCCAGTGAATAAAGGGTACCAAAATTTAATGTCATTAACCCACTTGGACCCATTCTCAAATAGGTACCAAAGATTAAAGCTTGACCTTGTCATTGCAAGTGTGTCTGGGAACTACAGGAAGTAGCATATGGTATATTGATATTAGTTACTCAAAACACATGACAGGGAAGGAGCTATTCACTAAGTTAAAAGAAAGACATGGTGGAATAGTAACCTTCAGAATAATGGGAAAAGTAGAGTGGTTGGGATTAGTAAGGTCGAACAACCACATCTTACTACTATTTTATATGTACTTCTAGTTGAGGGACTAAAGCATAATCTTTTTAAATGTCAGTCAATTTTGTGACAATGGTTATCAGATTATGTTTGAATCTCACATTTGTTCAGTCCTAGATCAAAATGACTCAATTGTGGTTCTAGGCAAAAGGCATGGAAATGTATATATAGTAGACTTATTTGATATCAAAGCTAAGTATCTTGTTAGTCATGATGAGTCCCTATTATGGCATAAAAGACTTGGACATACCAACAAAGATAAGATAGAAAGACTATATAGAAAGGGTCTTGTAATTGGCATACTCAAATTAAAATTTTACAAAAGATAATTGTATGATGCATGTCTAAAAGAAAAACATGCAAAAGAATCTTTCAAGCCAAACAAGAAAGTACACACAACTAGAAAACTTTAATTGCTACATATGGACTTAGTTGGACCAACTAAAACTAAAAGTTTAGAAGGGAAACATTATGCATATATCATTATTGATGACCATAATAGATATGCCTGCGTAATGTTTCTTGCATCCAAAGATGAGGCTTTCTTATTCTTTGAAATCTTTTCTAAGCGAGTACAAAATGAACAAAGCTCTCATATTGTTTCCATTAGGAGTGATCATGGTGGAAAATTTAAAAATCATAAGTTCATAGCTTACTATGAAAATAATGATATCTTTTAAACTTTCTCTGCACCAAGAACACCCTAACAGAATTTAATAGGAAGGAAGAAAAGAACCTTAAAAAAATAGCAAGGACCATATTGAGTGAATATAATCTACCATAATACTTTGGGTTGAGGCTAAGAATATCGTCAGTTTTATTATAAATAGAATTTATATACTCAAAAAAACTCCATTTGAGATATATTATGACAAGAGTTCTAATGTATCATTTTTTCATACTTTTGGTTGTAAATGCTTTATTCTCAACAATGGAAAGGGGAACATTGGAAAATTTGATAGTAAATTTGATGAAGTATTTCTTGATTATTCAATTATAATTAAAGCTTTTAGAATTTATAATTTGAGTAATAAAACTATAAAAGAATCTATTCATGTCAAATTTGATGAATCTTTGAAATGTTTGAAAAGACCAAAGAATCTTGATGATGAAGTAAACAAATTGACAATTGATATGGAGAGAATAAACTTGCAAAAACAAGATAAACAAACTCCACAAATAGAACTAGTAAGGGATGGAGCTGACAGATAACTTGAATCATCCACTAGCGAAGTATATGAAGAAGGTAACTCTTCTCTTCTTAAAGATTGGAGATTCATGCATGATCATCCTAAAAACCAAGTAATTGGTGATATGTATGATAGAGTTAGAACTAGATTATTATATCACCAAATATGTGATAATTTTATCTTTATTTCTCAAATAGAGCCAACCTGCATAGACCACTCATTAAAAGATGAGAATTGGATTTTAGCTATGTAATAGGAAAAAGACCAATTTAAAAGAAATAACGTGTAGACTTTAGTTCCGAGACCAAATCACCAATCAATTATAGGAACCAAATAAGGCTTCAAAACAAACTTGATGAATCTAGATTGGTAGTGAGAAACAAGGCAAGACTAGTGGCAAGACTAGTAGCTAAAGGGTACTGTCAAGAAGAAGGAATTGATTTTGATGAATTATATGCCCTTGTTGCTAGAAGAGAAGCCATAAGAATGTTGTTAGCATTCGCATCTTTCATGAATTTTAAACTTTACTAGATGGATGTCAAATCTACATTCTTGAATGGTTTCATTAATGAAGAAATATATGTGGAACAACCCCCTAGGTTTGAAGACCCTCACGACCCTAAACATGTCTTCAAGCTCAAAGAAGGCCTCTATGGATAAAAGCAAGCTCCTAGAGCATGATATGAAAGGCTAAGTAATTTTTTGATTAAAAAAGGATTCTCAAGGGATAAAGTAGACACAACTCTCTTCATTAAGTATGTTATGAAAGACATTTTCATTATACAGATATATATTGATGATGTTGTATTTGGAGCTACTAATAAAAATCTTTGTCAAGAATTTTCTAAGATTATGTAGGAAGAATTTGAAATGAGTTTGATGGGAGAATTAAACTTCTTCTTACGACTGCATGTAAAGTAGATAAACGAAGGAAATTTCATCCACCAAGCTAAATACAAAAAGAAACTATTAAAGAAATTCAATCTTGAAGATGGAAGAAAATATGAAACTCTAATGAGCACTTCTATCAAATTGGACAAGGATGAAAGAGGTAAATCTATTTGTCGAAAGCTTTATAGAAGTATGATAGGATCTCTATTATATCTCACTGCTAGTAGGGCAGACATTATGTTTAGTGTATATATGTGTGCTAGATTCCAATTAGACCCTAAAGAATCACAACTTATTGCGGTTAAAAGATTTTTTAGATACCTGTTAGACACTTCAAATCTTGATTTATGGTATCCAAAAGATTTGGACTTTGAGTTAATTAGATACTCTAATGCTGACTTTGTTGGATATAGAGTAGATAGGAAGAGTACCTCAGGGACTTGTCAATTTCTTAGAAACTTGGTCATATCATGGTTCTCCAAGAAGCAGACATCTATTGTACTATCAATCACTGATATTGAATATGTTGTAGGTGAAATTTGTTATGCACAGATTCTCCAAATGAAACAACAACTTGAAGATTATGGTTTAAAATTTGCTAATACACCCATTAGATGTGATAATTCCAAGGCTATAAATCTAACCAAGAATCCTATTATCCATTATAGATCTAAGCATATAAAAATCATGCATCACTTCATTAGAGATCATGTTCAGAATCACAATGTTTGCTTAGAATATGTACTAACTAAAAAACAGTTAGAAGACAACTTGACTAAGCTGCTCTTAGATAAGAGATTTTGTATGATTATAAGGGAACTAGGAGTGATAGATCAATTCGCTGATCATCATTTTGTACTTTATATGATTTGGATGAATATGTTAAAAACTGAACGCCATATGTGTGTATGCTCTATAAATTAAAATATTTTAGACATAAATTTTTCCAAACATAACTATTCATGTCCTAAATCATGTTTGGACCTTGCTCAATCTCACTTTCACACATAGTCATTTATGTCCAAAAATATGTTTTCAGACTTCGCCACATCATCTCTGTCCATATTTTTCTATTGATTATCTTCTTAAACCTCTAAAACTCCTATTGACAAGAGTAAGTCTCATTTTCCTGAAGGAATTAAAACATTTCTTGATGAAATTTTTATCTATTGACTAAAACTTAGTAAACATTTATTACAAAATCTATTGAAAATCTACTTAGACCTCTTAGAAACCTCTTTTTAACTGACTTACTATTAGTAGTTGTACTTATTTAATTCATCCTAATCTTCTAGTTGCCAACACAAAAGTGAAAACCAGAGAAAAATTCCATCTATATGATAGAGATCATGAGCAGAGAAATTGAAAAAAAGATGTATGCAAAAAAAAGTTCACTGAAGAGAAATAAAGTGGACAGGGTAGTGCTTATGGTGTTTTGGATTAGAGATCGTTCTTCTAATGAATTTACTAGATCTCATGATGTTTTTGAAGAAAAAGAAAGACCTTGAATGAAGATCTACAAGAAATATCATGTTCTTTGGAAACTGCAAGAACCATCTTCATAGGAGTCTAAAGGTCAAACTTTCTAAGTTACCACCTTTTGTGGCCTAGGACTAGGAGGTAGAATAGCACTAGAAGCAATCTCCTTCTCCCACATCCAAAAATTCATGCCTATGCATGATTCCAAATGCTTAGAAGGATCATAATCGGGGTCTACCACAATCTCTCCAATTCCACCTTTTCTTCCATTCGTCTCATCCCCGCTATACCTTTTTCAACATTAGTCAAGCACTCTATTTGTACTAAAATATCTTTAAGTGTATCTCTGTTTGTAACTCTGTTTGTAATAAAATGAAATGGAATAAAATTTTCTTTATTAATTCTGAGCATTTCACTGTCTATATTAGATACTCTTTTTTATATATAATTTTTGATAATGATAAAAAGGGAAAGAAATAATTGTATGAGAAATATGTATATGATTGCATGAGTATATGATATAAAAAATTGTTGTATATATGACATATATTATTAGCATCTAGTCCACCCATGCAGGCAGAGGGAGCACTAAGTCAAGGGAAGTTATGTCATATATGAATAATATCAAATTAGTTCCCATGTATGTTCTTATTTTATCTATTTGAAAGGGAACTTACTCAGATATTTTGTCATAATTAAAAAGAAGAGATTGTTGGACCAAATCTTTTCACTTGGCTTGATTTTGATGATTAACATATTTAACTAGCTAAGTTTTGATGATGAGCTAAAGCACATGAGTGAAAGTTTAAGTTACTAATCATTATTTCCCAAGTATGCAGTAACAAACAACATATTAGGGAAATAGCATAAGTGGACAGTGTACACAAGATTATATCAGAAACAAGATCCACTAAATTCTGAGGAAGAAAATTTAAATGCTCAAATGAAAGAAAATGACATTGTAACTTTGAAGAAATAGTTTGTGAAACAACTTCGACACATGCCTCAAAAACACTGTCAAAGTCATTCAAACTTGTGCTCAAAGACATGGAACAAGACCTTGACATTGCTAAACAAGAAGTCAAGATACTAGATCTAAGAAGTCATTCTCGAACATAAAATCTAGACATGGATACCATTGAAGAATGAATAGAAAAACTGAATGTGTCCGCAAACCCAAGTCCGAAAGTCATCCAAAAACCTAAATCTAAATAGCCACAGCTGAAGACATAAGACTTAAATATTAACATCGGACATTACAAACTCAACTTCTAATATAACCAAGATCAGGTCATTTGATCGATGCAATTAGCGTTAATCCAAGTCCAAAATCTTAATTACAAACATGGAGATCATTTCTGGACATGGCGATTCACTTTAAGACATGATCGAATAAGGTACTGCAAGCTAAACAGTTCATCCAAATTTGAAATAATAATTTTAGGCTCAAAACTAGACACGGCGAATCATTTCCACATGTGGAAGAAAGAAGTCAGTTGCATGCCAAGTGCTTGTCCAAGTCCGAAATTTAATTCCAGATATGACTATTTGAACCCTGACATGATGGTTCACTTTGAGACATGGCCAAGAAATCAATTTCTAGCTAAGTGAGTTAACCAAGTCCAGAAATTAAACTCCGGACATGAAAACTGAACTCAGACATGGCTTAACAGATCTCAAACATGAAAACCTGCGAGAAAGCTCAAATGGATAGAACATCCTGCCAATTCACTTACAATAAATGAATGTCATCTTCTCCAATGTGCAAAATTCAAATTTAGCTATAAAAGGAGTAAAGAAGGACCTTTCCAAGCAGTTAGTTACAAAAAATTAGATATCTTTGAGAAAAGAAAAGAGACGAAAAAGAGTATTTACTTATAGACATTAAGTTTTCTTCAAACTCCATAGTGCTAAAAGTAATATGCAAATAAAGCTTATTCTCTACAGCAACTTAAGAGAGTTTGAAACTCTTTGTATTTATTGTTATACATTTTACTACTACATTTAATTATGTACAAACTTAGCCTATGTAAGAGACATTTATTATTGTACATCCTTTATTGATTGAGATAGCAAGCAAGGGGCTTACTGATTTGAGATAAGTTTGTTGGTAAGCTTTTGGAAAGCCAATCTATGTAAGAGTTTGTTGGTGAGTTCGAAAAAACTAATTGGTGATAAGTGAAACCTAAGTATAGTGAGTGAGGTTGACTCAGAGAGAGGAGTAGGTGTTGTGTTGTAGACCGAAACTCAGAGAGAGGAGTAGGTGTTGTGTTGTAGACCGAACCTCTACAAAATACCTGCATGCTCTGTGCTGCATGATTCATTTCTTAATTATTACAACACTTTGGTTTTATATTAGCTAATATTTTAAAAACTTAATTCACCCCCACCCCTCTTGAGCTACCTTAGGATAGGACCAACAAAGTAAATTTGATTCTTTTATTTCTTGTCTATATTTGTGTATTCCTTAAGTTGGTATTTGAGACCAATCTCAAGAGAAACAACGGTGATTTATTGAGTATCTCCCAATCAACTTGTTGGAGTTGTTTAGGCCCCCTTGAACTAGAATCAAGAAGAGTAACTTCATTACTGGAGTATGTCTCATAATGAATTGCTAAACTATTTATGCCCCTTAGAGCTAGAATCTAGAAGAGTGCAGTGACACTAATTGTATTCTCTATATGAGATAGTGGAACTCAAGACACAAAGGGTGTGTGCTTGGAAGAGTGAGGTAGGGAGATTGTCCTAAACCACTTTACATTGTACTTGCTTTATACAATTGCTCTATCTGCTTTCTCTCTACATTTTGTTATATGCCTTAGCATATAGTTCAAAAGAGGGAATTTAAATTAACTATGGTTAAAGAAAGAAAATTTTATAAATGCAATTCATCCCTCTTCCCTTGGGTTAAGTCGTGCAATATGGATCAACGTGTATAGCATGGGGAAGGAACAAAGGGTTAAAAGTTAAATGTATAGAAATATATAAGCAAAAAATGTACAGGCACACGAGCATGCACAGACACATATGGCAATGATCTTATACACATGTGCGCACAAAGTGCTTTATGTGTGTAGACGATTTATTTGGTATTTGAATGTTATTTGGTGTCTTCGTATTTTAATTTCCATAATTGTTTAGACGGATTTTCCAAATTGTACTTTGTTATCCGAGTTTGGAAACCCATCTCCAACAGCTAGCTTTTATGCATTGACACTATAAGTGAATAAGATTGAACAATTAGAGAACATGCAATGACAGCACAGCAAAAACTTCAAATATTATATTAATTATTTTAAAATTTTTATTATTAATCAACCACATCATCAAATTTTTCTTCTAATATTTTAGGGAAAAATATAAAAATAAGGAATAATTATATAGTATTATTTTCACCACAAAATATGTAGCTTTTTTAACATCTAAAAAATTAGTTTCAAATAATTTAGTGAGTCTTGATTTATTATGGCTTATCTAAATTTTCAATGAAGACTATTTTTTATATTATAAAATATTTATGGAAACAAATATGATGAACGACCTAAACCACTATGAAATCAAAACTTAGGCAGTATTCAATAAGCAATTTTGGTGGGATGAGACTAGGATTGTATCATGCAGCAACCCTTTTAAGAATGAAGAACTCTACAAATGGTAGAAAACTTTAATTTCCTATCACCGACCATATTGTTGTACTTGATTAAGGCCTCGTCTGGCCCCGCTGTGGAATTTAAGTACTTTTAAAAAGTGCTTTTATAATAGAACCTTAATAAAAAAATACTTGAAGTAAGATAAATTTAAAAGTACTTTTTATTGTACAAATGACCAAAAATGATAAAAAATTACGCTCTAACTTTATTACTAGTTATCTTCAAAAGAATTGTGCAAATAATATAATATGCAGATCAAATTTTGAGATTTAAAATATATAATAATAATAAAATATTTTCAATATACATTATTAGCTTATTAGAAGAAAAATATTTAAGATTTTTAATATTAATATACACATATGATAATATTAATATACATATATTTGTATATATATAAAAATATATGACACTTTGATGGATGATAATATTTACATCATATCTAAATATTTGAATATAATTTTCTACACTTACGATATTATTTTTTAAAAGAGATAAAGAGGGGTAATATGGTTTTAAATTTTTTTAACACAAGAAGCCAATGAAGAACTTGAAACATGAGTTTTTGGCTTTTGCGGTGGAGTGGAGTGCTCTTAAAACTCTAGCCAAATGCTCATAAAAAACTGCACAAGTACTTTAGGGGCCGTAGAAACACTTCTAGGCTCCATTTGGCCCTACTGTAGAATTTAAGCGCTTTTTTAAAAAGTGTTATTGCAATAGAACTTTAGTAAAAAGTACTTCAAGTAGGATGTTTTTTAAAAGTACTTTTAGTATTGTATACTTGTTTGACTATAATATGATGAAAGTATTTTTATTATGCAAATGATCAAAAAGGACAAAAGAATTATACTTTAACTTTATTATTAATTATTTTCAAAAGAATTATGTAAATAACCAAATTTTCAAAAATAATTTTACTAAAAGGTAAATAATATTTATTTAATTATTATTTTAAAGTGTTTACAGATAAATATTAGCACTATTTTTGTAAATTTTGATTTAACATATGATAAATATTTTTATAAATAATTTTTATTTTATATATTAAAGAAAAAAATTTATAATTAATTAAATAGTAATCTAACCTATAAAAAAATTAATTTTTAAAGGAATAAACTATTATAGTAGATAATAAATAAATTATTAAGAAAAATTATCTTGATGACCCATTGCATAAAAATAAGAAGACTATATATCAAATCTAGTTGAAAGTATTTAAAAAATTTTAAATAAATAGTAAATCACACCATATAAATGAAATAAGAACTAGTCATCAATATCAAATGTTTCATATTACACTGCCATTAAAACATGAAGCCATACATAATCAAAATAAAATCTTTAAAAGGGTTTATAATATTAACCTAAACATTAAACATATCCTTAACCACCTCATTTCGTATTTGATCACACAAAGCTAGCATTTCCAAAGATAACTCATTGACATTTGCTTGTAAAACTATAACATTTGAATGATTAGCATCCTCATCTTCTTTCGATAATATTTTCTCATCATCATCATAATTTTTGAATTCAAAATCTATTCTACTACTCTTTCATATGAAATTATGTATACCCATAGTTGCAACAATAATATGCAACAATAATATGATTCTGGGTATCATGTGGGTATGCGGGCATGTTTTTTAAAATAGCAATTTTTTTTCCATATGCCAAATGTCCTTTCAATGATGTCTCTCAAACTTGTGTGAAAATAATTGAATACTTCATCCTGGTTTCCAAAACCACTTTTACACTTAAAATCAGATATATGATATCGTTGATTTTTATATGGTCCCAAATACCTAATAGGCATTGGATAGCCCACATCAACAAGATAATATTTTCCTATCAATTCAAATTAAAGAATATTTATTAGCATTTTCAAATTACTATAAAAGCAGAGAAAATCTTAAAATAATATATCCGAACCTGAAGGTGGATGAGAAAAATTCAATTATCTGTTCCTAAATCCTTTAGCAAATATTCGACTATTATGAGTAGTTCCTTCCCATCCAACCAATGTAAATGTGAAGTACATGTTGAAATCACAAACCGCCATCATATCTTGTGTTGGAAAACCTTTTCTACTTATATATCGTACTTACTGACTATAGGGAACAACATAAGAAATATATGTACCATCAATGGCTCCTACATAGTCTCTAAAATAAGAATAATATCTTTTGTCATTTTTTATTTCATGAGGGATATTTTTAAGTGTAGGTCTTTAGGGCTTTAATATGTTAATTGACATTCTTAAGATTGATTTAAAAACGGCATAAAAATGTCTATTAACTATTTCTCCTGAATGTTGAAAATGCTCTTGTACCATTCTATTTCCAGCCCCTTAACCTATAGTCCATAAAAATGTCCCAACCATTTCTTCAACCCTCATTATTTTAGTATTTTTTTAATCCATACCTATCAACCAAACATTACAAAATAGGTGGGAGACATGGTTCTCCATCCTAAAGCTCTCATGACACTGTATTTCATGACCAAGTAGTATATCCCTAACAAATTAGAAGCCACTATATAAAATTGTTCTACATGATGCTTAAGGCAAAATTTTGAATAATATGCAGCAATGAATATTGCTCCAATAGGTGTTATTTCAACAACATCATCACATTTACTTTCATTATCATTGGTCGATGACATACTATTATATTGAAAATAATAAAATCAATCACAATAATGATTTGCATAAAAATCAAACTTCATTTCATAATAATTAACTGAAAAAGATTAGAATCAATGACAATAATATTTCATGAAAATTTAAACTTTATTTTATGCTAATTAACTGAGATGTCCAAAAAATTCAAAATAAATCACAAAAACATTTAAAATTAACCACAATAATATTTTATGAAAATTCAATCTATGTTTTATAATAATTAATCAAGATGTCCAAAAAGGATCATAATAAATTATAATAATATTTAAATCAATCACAATAATATTCTATAAAAATTCAAACTTTATTTTATAATATTTAACTGACATATTCAAAAAAGGATCAAAATCATAACAATATGCTTCAAACATATGTTAATATTAAAAAATATATGACATTTTCAATGATATATCATTCTTAAAAATCATAAAAACTAGGTTTTCAATCCAAACTAAATTAATTTGTCTTTCTTTGCAGCTACTCACTTAATCTGCAACTCTGGTTCCTTCATAGCAAGAAACATCTATCTATTTGCCTTATTAAATAGTATATCACTTGCTTTCTACCAAAATTCACTTCCCACCTCCATTCCAGGTAATATGCGGACAATGTCTATTACCCTCTCAACACTAGTTTTTTCTTATTTCATTCTCTTATCCTCATAACTATGAGATTATACTACTTCAACTAACTTCTTCATGCAATTTTTCATTCATATAGCAATACTTTTCTTGCTTCTCTCTTTCTCATTGTTTGCTTTTGCCTTTTTTCTTTTTTCTATAATTTGAACTTTACCACCTTCTTTACTAATATTAGAGATATTGTCATCCAAAGGGATGTTGTCTAATCCCTTCCATTGTCCTATAATATTATTTTTTTCAATACCCTTATAATCAACTTAGTCACAGGTCCCTTCCTCATTATAAGGAAATACTTGAAAGGATGGTGCCCAAGCCTTATCACCAATAGCAACTATATCTTTAAATAGAATTTTCATGTCATCTTTAAACTGTAATTCTCTTTTCCTAAATTTTGATGCCTTTGGAATTTCTTGCATTTTAATAATAAAAAAATTTTAATTACTATTAATTTGATAAATTATTATGAATAAAAAGAATTAAATTAACCTGTAATTTTTTGTTCCACCATTCATCCTTAGTCTGCACAATCATCCTTAGAAAATCTCATCTTAATCCAGTTTCTTTTCCCGTCAATTTGTTCCACACTTACCACTCTTTCTTTAATCCATCCCATTTATTCTTAAGCTGCTTGTAATCATAATTTCTTCCAGTTGATGCATTGAAATTAACTATAATATTCTTCCACCCCAATCTATTAAAGTGTGTTCCTGGTCTATTCTGAGATTGCACCTCCTTTACACATACTTTCAAGAAGGCTTCTAAACTTCTCTCATCCCATTGAGCTTTCTCTTTTTTATGAGAACTCCCACCATTATGCTCTATAGGAGTTGATCCTTTCATCCTAAATATTTCCATAAATAATGCATAATAAATATCAAACATTAAACATTAATTGCATATTTTTTATTGCATCGATGTCAATAAATGTCTTAAATCAAAGAATTAATACCTACTACACGAGTCTTGTGAAGAGGACATCTACGATCATACTATCATTATTTAGCTACTTTAATTTCATTAGGCATGACCCATGCAAAACTTCCAAGAGAAATGAAACTGGATAGTGTGTAACGCATGATTATCCCACTATATCTTTAATTTTGAAGATTATATCTATTTTTTTAATTATAAATATAAATAAATTATAAACAAATGGAAACAGATGGACCTAATTACAAATAGATTACATCTATTTCTTTAATTAAATCTTTAAATTAGATATGATATGCAAATTTATATAGATTTCTATAAAAAAATCACAGTAAAATTATTGATATGGTCAACCATCTTTTGAAAATATAGGTTTTTGAACCTTTTAATTTATGCCATCCACTTGAGTTTTTTCTTTTTTTCATATTTGAGATATTCAATCTGGTATTGGAAAACAGTTGATGGTTTCGAGTGTTTAAATGCAACTTCTATGTTCGAGTGTTTAAATGCAACTTCTATGGTGCTTAAGTTCAATATTTTAATAGTTATAAAATGTAAAGAGAAAGGAAACCAAATATGTGGAGAATATTTGCAAGATAAGGAATGGTGTCAACTATGAACTGAATAAATATAAGTAGTTAAAAGATGATGATAATGCATTTGGGTGCACTTCAATGCATTCTAAACCTTTGACCTCAAGGATTTATTTATTTTTAAATCATCCATTTCAATTTGAAAACCAATAAAAATTCAAAGTTAGAGTCTGTAATTGTTTGAGGTCGCTGAGAACGCGAAACGTCGGGCACAGTAAACGATGAGGAAGAAATAAATGCAAATGGAATGACATGACCGAAATTGGTCGCCTTCGGAAAATACCAAAGGATTTTTCC
>JAYJMB010000511.1:0-17911 GCA_036873735.1 Pouteria campechiana
GGAATGTCCACAACAAAACAACCCTTGGCTGACATTTTTTCTATCTTAAAGGATCTTAATCTTGTTTTATCTAAAGAGTAGTTCGGACATGACTCAAATATTGGCTTTGTTTGGGGAGGTTTCAACAATTAAGTCATGCCAGATGGGCATCATGACAACATGAATCTTCCTCTAAGTAATATTTCAATAGGAGACAAATTGTCCCCCACAACCAACTAAGACAATGTTGCTAGAACAACTATTGTAGATAAACAACCACATGACGCAATAACAAAAAGAGTTCTTTGACAAAATGCTCACCTCCAGTAGCTAAAGAAGTAACCCCATACAGAATCCTTCCTTCTTGCATTACCCAAAGTAGCATCCATTCAACACACTAGGGCTTAAAGTTAGAATTATTTCAAACCCTCAAATCAACTTCAAAAAATGGGATAATATTGGAACCTGTCATCAAGTTAGGCCCAGCCTTTCTACACAAGGAGCATGATCGACAATGACACCTATACCTAAACTAGTTCTAGGTGTTGTAATCAATAAGGGAACCATGGAAGGCATACTGATTATAGCCCATAATGGAAATCTGGAGGTGAGGGAACTCCCCTTTTCTATCAAGGAAAGGGTAAATACTGAAAGTGTTGTTAATCAACCAGCTAGATCAACCAATGCTATATGGGAACCAGTCCATCAATAGTTGGATCCACAATGCAATCTGCTATTAGAAGAAGTGAAGCCCAATCTCGTATATAGATTGAAGCTCACAAACTCTTGGAGGAAAGAATAGAAGGGTTAGAGAAGAGGATTCCAAGATGTGTGTAGAATATGGGAGAATAATCAAGGAACCTTCTTTTATTAAGGAATTTATGGAAGAACCCTTACCCAAAGGATTTAAGCTCCCCCAGATAGATGCTTATGATGGAACCATTAACCTAGGAGACCACTTGTCATATGAGTCTAGTAGGAGCATTAGATGTAATAAAGTATTATGCCTTCTAGCCCAAATTGAAGGGAGCGACACCATTATGGTATCAAACTTTAGATCCAAGGTCCTTCAGCACCTTCAAAGAGCTCCCGAGGGGCTTCCTTGCTAGTTTTATGAGAAAGTATAGACAAAAAAACCATGGAATCACTAATAGTGGTCAAGCATAAGGATGACAAGTCCTTTGAATATGTTGATAGATTCAATCGACTCATCCTAGACATTGAGGGATTAGATCAAATAGTAGTAATGGTAGTGTTACAGAATGGAATCCAAAGTAAAAAGAATATATCACATGCATCTAGAATTGGCAAGGAGTTATACCAAACTCCTAGAATCCCTCAATAGATATATTGATGCAGAAGAATTTATCAAAGGGGAAGATAGCGGGTCCAAAAGAAGGAGCAACATATAGATTAACACTCTGGACACATGAGATGAGCAATAGATCACTCACAACATACCAATAGAGCCATGGCATACGGTTCCATTATTCCACAATATCTTGGAGAAAATAGTTCAGCTAAGCTCTAGTTTAGAACCATCTCTACAACAAGAGCTAGTGGAACTTTTAAAAAGAAATTCAAATGTCTTTGCATGGGAGCCATCAGACATGCTTGGATTAGATCTAGCAAAAATATGCCACAAATTCTCCATAGACAAAAATTACAAACCTGTCCGTCAAAAGAAGCACCTATTCTCATAAGAAAAAAAAGAAGCTATTGCTACTAAAGTCAAAAAGTTGTTATGAGAAGGTTTCATCAGACAAGTGTACTATTCAAAATGGCTGACAAATGTGATAATGGTCCAAAAGACCAACAGGAAGTGGTGGGTGTCTATAGCCTTTACGTCTTTGAATAAAGCCTACTTAAATAATAGCTACCCTCTTCTAAATATAGATCAATTGGTTGATTCCATAGCAAAACATGAGTTGCTTCCATTCGTTAATGCTTTCGTAGGGTACCACTAGATCAAGATGCATGAACTTGACCAAGAAAAGATGTCATTTCTAATGGATGTAGGCATGTATTGTTACAGGGTCACGCTATTTGAATTGAACAAGGTCATGCTATTTGAATTGAAGAATACAAGGGCCACGTATCAGAGGATGGTGAACAATGTCTTCAAAAACCAAATCGGCAGGAACCTGGAGGCTTATGTAGATGATATGGCCATCAAGAGCCAGAACCACATTGACCATCCAAGAGATTTGGAAGAAACTTTCCAAACCCTCCAAGAGCATAAGATGAAATTGAACCCATAAAAGTGTATTTTTGGAGTATCATTAGGTAAGCTCTTGGGATTTTAATATCCTAGAGAGGGATAGAAGCTAATCCTGAGAAGATACAAGCCATCTACATCATGAGTGCATTTAACAATGCCAAGTAAATTCAAAGGTTGATAGGGAGGTTGGCTACATTGAATCAATTCTTACCCAAATCAATAGGGAGAAAGCCTACCTTTCTTCAAAGCATTACAAAAGAAGAATAAGTGAGGCAATGGAGGCATTCAAATGGAGTAAATAGTCACAAGAAGATTTTGAAATTCTTAAAGTATACTTGGAATCTCTTCTTTTATTGTTTTTTCCTCAAAAGGGGAGAAACCTTGTGTGTGTATCTAGTTGCAGGAATCAAAACGGTTGTGACAGTACTACTTTGGGAGTCAAAACCTCACTAGCAACTAGTGTATTGTGTCAATAGGATATTGAGGAATACTAAAGTCCAGTACCCCACCGTGAAAAAAATATCCTTTGCCTTGGTAATTACAATAAGGAGATTGCATCCATATCGACCAACCACTGAACCAGCTCCTCTAGAAGATGGAACTTTTAAGCTGCTTGGTCAAGTGGGTAATGGAGCTAAGTGAATTTGACATTGAATTACTCTCATGCACTACTATCAAAGGACAAATTATGGTAGACTTTATTATGGAATGTACAAGTAGCAAAAAGCGAAGAATCAATCATAATAGCAAGGCTCACCTTAGATACCAATATGAAACTAGCAAGGTCAATCACGGTACCAATTAAAGAAGTGTGTTGCAAATGTAATCTCCCCAAACTAGAACCACAATGAAAATTGTATGTTAATGGATCTTCTAAGTCCAGAGTAGGCCTCATCCTTCAATGCCCGAAAGGAATCGTTAGGACCCAAAGGATGACTTAACCTAAGAAGGGAGGGTAAAATTGGATTTATCAAAATTTCTTACACAACCCATATAAGATAAATTTCCCTCTGTTTGTGCTTATATGTTATGCAATATGAAATGATAAAGAAGTAAGTTGCAAGAAAAGTAAAGCAATCACAAACAACACAAACAACATGATTTTTATAGTGGTTGGGGTAATCTCCCTAGTCCACTCTTTTTGTGATCTCATGTGCTATGCAATTATAAAATAAGTGATAAAGTAGTAAAGGGTGAGGAAAGTAAAACATTCAAGCACACACATAAACAACACAATTTTTATAGTGGTTCGGGCAACCTCCCTACTCCACTCTTCGAAGAACACACAAACCTTATGCCTTGGGTTCCACTAAACCTCATATAATGGAATACATTTTGGTTTTCCCAAGCTCAATAGAAACTAATTGGTTTTAAAGGTTATCAACAAACTTAATGGTTTTCTAGAGCTCGCCACTAACTCATAATATGGTTTTCTGAGCTCACCAGAAACTCGCAAGTTTTGAAGATCACTAGCAAACTTATGGTTTTCTTGGAGCTCACCAACCACTCATAAAATGTGATTTTTTTGAGCTCATGAAAAACTTATTAGTTTTAAAGATCATCAACAAACTTGATGGTTTTCCTGAAGCTTACCAATAACTCATAAAATATAGTTTTCTTGAGCTCACCACAAACTCTTTAGTTTTCAAGTTAACTAAAAATCTTATACACTTTTACATAGTGTTTCATTGAAGCATCAGGGAAGTCTTGATCTTATAACAACTCCTTACAATATAGAAGATCTTCCCATTGTGTGATGAAGAAGATGGTCTTTAAGATTTTGAAAGTTGAAGCTCTTGAATGAATTTTGGAAGGTTTAAGCTTTTGGGCATGAGTGGAAGGATTTGTAAAAGATTTAAGCTCTTTTCAAAGATATTCCTTCACCCCTTCTCTTTCTTCTTCTATTCATCCCAACTCATCTCCTTAAGTAGCTCTTCAAAAAATTTGACCATTGGAGAGGAATGGATTGCATTGGATACATGAATGAGAGCAACATTGAATGTAGAAGACCATTGTGATTTCTTCTGTTGAAGTGCATTGCTTTCAATTTATCTTGAGTTATTGCAACATCGTTCTTTGACAGAGAGGAGTATAAGATGTCTGAGAAAATTTTCTTCCATTGCACTGCATAGCCTTTGATCAGTTCTATATTCTTAGAAAGTTGCCAACCTCATTTCTGTCAATGAAGAGAGAATCAGCTTGTTGTGAAAAATGTTCTTCTCATGATATAGCACTATTTTTTGTTAGAAATGGTAAGTGAATGATTCTGCTCACAGAAATCATGAGCACAAATGTCGTTTTGATGCTTGGGATTGATTGCTAGTCACATAATGAGTGACATCGGACAAGGGCATAACTTTTAATTGTATGCATTTGTCCGAAATTAATCTCAAACGAATTTTCTCTGAGGTTTATGCTTATTGGACAAAGTTTCTTCTCTTTTGCATTTGTTCAAAGTTAATATTGGACAACTTATTGAACCATTACTTTGTCCAACAAACTTTCCTTAGTCATTCTTGTTGGTCTCTTATGCAATGGTAGCTCAAGAGGGGTGGTGAATTGAGCTTCTAAAACTTTTAGCCAAATCAAAAGTTTATGGTGCTGAATGAATGAATAAAACTGATTGCACAATAAACAACCTAAGATTTTTATAGTGGTTTGGCCCTTCCTGGGTTCCTACTCTACTTTTCTGAGTCCATCTTATCTACTGAACTTAGGTTCCACTAATACCTTGATGAACCTGATCAAATACACATTGGTTTTACAACAAGCTTACCAACCACCTTATTAGTTTTCCAAGCTAACTAGAAACTTATACAACCTGTTGGTTTTCCAAAGCTCAACAATAAACTTACACCCTTTTAGCAAGTTCCCTACTTGCTTATCTTAATACATAAACCCCAAGCACTTTGTTGGTGTTGCAAAACACTAAAAGAAGTGTACAGATAAATGCCTCTTAATTAGGCATACTTGTACAAAGATTCAAAATTCTAAGTAAAAGAATAAGAAGTAAGAGTAAAATATTCAAACTCCTTGATTGAGTAGAGATTTGAACTTGGAGAACTCTAACTGAGTTGTATTCATTGGAGTTGAACTTTGAAGGAAGGTTTTGAATGCTCTTCGTGTGTTCAGTAAAGTTCGAATGATATTCAATCGAGTTATTTTTTTTTCTTCTGCTTCTGAATATCTCTTTTATAGGTTAAGAGAGACTTTTTTGTTGCTAATCTTGGTAGACATTCAAACATTCAAAAATATTTTTCTTTAGCTTATCTTTTGTCTGACATCTGACTTTGCTACATTCTGGTATCGGTCTGCTACTTCTGTCGCTGACTTTTCCCAATGTTCACTTTTTGTATTAGGTATTCCAAAGAGACGAGCGAACAATTTGTGTCTCGAATAATTTTGGATTATTTGAATTATTTTTTTCAAATTTCCAGAAGTAATTTTAATCATACTCAGTTGTGACTTTCATTTGTAGATAGAAGTTTAGATTTTCTAAACTTATAATGTCTTCAAAAAAGTAATCTAAAGCCTGTTCAAACATCTCTGAAGCATGACTTAACATCTCCAAAGGTTAACATCTCCAAAGATTGTTTGAATCTTTCCTAAAACTTAGCTTCAAGTTCTCTGAAGCATGGCTGTTTACTCCGAAGCATAGCTAATTATCTACGAAGCTTGTCTTATTGTTTCCAAAGTGTCTTGTGACAAGTCCAAAACTTGCTTTGAGAATTCCGAAACTTGTTTTGTAGTTTTCTACAAAGTGCATTATGATAATTTCTGAAGCTTACAAAGAGGATTCCGAAGTGTTCTTGAACATTTTTGAAGTTTACTATTTTTTACTCACAGACTTGTCTGAAGCTTGGTAATTATCTTTGAAGTTTCTTTGCATTCTTTCTAAAGTGAACTGCAACTACTCCGAAGTTGCATTGTGCCTTGTCCAAAGCTCGTTAGGACATCTCCAAACTATATCATGTCAATTTTTCAAACCTTTAACTATTTTCTCCAAAATATTCCAATATCTGAGACTACACTGATAGATCTCTGAAGCTACATTGAGAAATTTTCAAGCAATCCAATCTTTTCCAAAGTTGCTTCTTTCGACTTCAAAACATGTCTTCAACACTTCAGAAATTTTATTTTCTTCAATTAAGTATATGTGAAATTTATATACTTAATTTTGAAAGACCATTTACTTCATATCTTCCTCTTGTCATTATAAAGATTATTCTCAAGTTGAATGATTTAAACTTTCTGCAACATTCTTGAAAATAAGAAGTTAGTACCTTAATATTTCACTCATGCTTTTGCTCATCATCAAAATATACTTGGTTAAGAATGTTTGTCATCAAATTTAAGCTAGATAACATGGTTCAACATTCTCCCCCTTTTTGATGATGACAAAATAGTGAATGATGTACCTTTCAAAACTTATTTAATCATAGATCTAATGCAACTTATTTTGCATATATTTTAAAAACATTTCAATTGGCTAATTTAGACTAGCTCCCCTTGAATTGATGCATATTTTGTTATAGAAATTTTATGGATATCAATAAAAATTTTCAATGCATCATATTTTATGACATAAGTTTTATATGATACATTTTTCTCCCCTTTTTTGTCATAATCAAAAAGGTGAAAACAAATATTAACAGTCATTTGCAATCATGTGAAAGAAATGCATATAAATATTGGACTGTTGAAAAGTTACAATGTAGATACATCAGAGAAAATACAAAAAGTATTACATTAGAGAAAAAGAAAAAAAATTATAGTAGATCTATTTTGGTGGTTTGGGTTTTCTTTGATATGCCTTTAAAAAGACATCTTATAGAGGTGGATTTGATGGTTTGGGTTCAGAAAAAGATGGTTGGGGTGTAGAAGAAGATGAAGAGGGCTTGTATGTTCTAGCCTTTTTTGGTGGAGGGATAAAAAATGGATCCTGTGGAACTGCTACGAGAGGTTCATGGGTGTATCCAATAGGACCACGGCTATGAACACAAATGATATCAATTCTTTCTAGATATTTTGAATCCAACAACTTAGGAAAGACTGGAGGAAGCCCTTTCATGAGAGCTTTTGTGTTTGTATTCAATCGAGCTTTATACTCCTCATGGTACAATGTGATTCTCTCATAAAAAGCCTTCTTGTGTTCCTTAAGAGGTGGAATTCTTACTTTACTTTTTGGTTTGGAAGTGGATGGCTGTGAGGAAAAAGGTCATAGTTTTAGTTTGGGAGCTGACTTTTGATTTTGGTAGTGGAAGGAGGTGGTTTGCTAAGATTTTTAGCTTTTGAAGTAGATGAAGAACGCGGAAGAGGTTAACTCCAAGTAATGCCTTATTCTATCTTGGATAGAAGGATCATCTATTTGAGGATATGGAAGAAGCAAATTGTTAGTAATTGCCTCCAAGTTGGAATTATTGTAGAAGTTAAATTCTTCCCTAGTGAGAATAAAGAAGTTATGTGGTCCTGAGGAGGTGGAAACTCTTTTCTAATAGGTTTTAACACTGAAAGTACTTGGAGTTTCTCAGAGTACTTTTGAAGAATAAACTTTTTATCAGGAATTTGAATTTTGTGGTTCTTTGGAGTGAATGGAGGATTTGGAAGAACGATGATCCTTTGAAGAAATTTAAGATCCTCAAGCTCAGGAAATGGAAGGTCTTCATTGGGTAGATGAATATTCTGAGAAGAAAATTTTTTAAACACTTGATAATTGATTGATATCATGATAGCATACTCTTTCTCTATCATTCTGATTGGATTAGGTATTTGAAGGATATAATTAGGATTTTCATCAATAATTTTCTTTTTAGAGGGAGGTGGACAATTTGTTGGAGTAACATCATTCCACTCAGATGGAATTTCCTCAATTATTTCAAGAATTATTATTCCTCTTCTAACAAATTCCAACATAAATCCATGGGATCTTCGCATGGTGATGAAATATAGGCAACAAATGGTTGGGAGGTAGACCACCCATAATTTTCTGTTGTTGGAGTTGATCGTGGTGGTAATGCCAATGGAGTAGAAGACGGTGGTGATGGAGGAGTTGATGGTGGTTGTGGAAGTAGAATGTATGGAATGAGGGAATTCATATCAGTAGGTTGACTCATGGGCTGAGCAACCTTTCGAATGACATAGGGTGATGATGGATGAGGAGGTCCACTGTTATTGGTAAGGTTAGTCTGGGTGGAGAGAAATGATGTGGGCAAGAGGAAAAGTGAGTTTGACATTGATAGAAATGAGTTTGAGGTGGAGTGAAATGAGGTTGACCTGTGAGTGATTCTACTAGAGCTTGTAAAGAATTAAGTTTCTGTTCAATTCTGTCAACTCTTAGAATCACTGAAGACATAGTAGTGGAATGGTTACGTTTCATTTCAATTATTTAAAGAAGTAAGTTTTGAGTAAAATGTTCTATCATAGTTATTCTATCTTCTAGGTCATTTGTGAGAATTGGTGGAGTGGGAATTGAAGAAGTGGATGGTTATGAGATGGTCTAATGGGTGAAGGGGATCCGATGGGGGTGTGAGATGGTACTTCTACTATTGTTGTATCTCTATGTACACTTTCTCTCAAAATTTCATGCACAATATCTTCTATATCAACTCCTTGTTCATCTCTTGGAACATCTTTTGTTCTCGTAGCTTCTCTTGGTTCTTCTCTGCTAGAGAACTCTTCCTACCGGTGAACTGATGAACTCTTGTCTTTCAGTTCTTTCTTCTTCCTCTTCTTCTTCATGAAAGAGGGTTTTTTGTCTAGGCTCAGTAGCCTATTCCATAGCATATCTTTTCTCTGGACTTTCATCAAGTCTGGATCCTTTTAACTTAGCTGCTCTTCTTGGTCTTTTAGTAATCCAACCTTGTGCAGTATGCTGAAAGCCCATCCTTTTTAAAGCTTGCTCATCCAAGCTATCAATGTTTCTTAGAAGCTCTTCTTCTTCATTGGAGAGATTTACTCCTACTTCTATGATTAACTTAGTCAGAGCCATACCATAAGGCAAAGGAAACCTTAGGGTACTCTTGATCAAGTGGATATGATCTATCATCAGTTTGACTAAATTCAACTTTCTTCTATTCTTTAATGCCCACATGATTCTGGTATCCTTTTCACTGTGTCACCAATCCATGATCTTTTTATTCTGGTGTTGAGATTATAGATTAAAGTCCTCACCGGTCTCGGATATAAGCTATCTCTATGACTGACATAGGCATCCTAGCCTTGATATTTTAACCATTTCAATACTTTAAATTGCATTATAAATGCTCTGAAAATGAAAATCTTTCCTTTGATTATTCTTATCTACTCATATTTTTTTGAGAACTTAGAATAATCAGATGAGCTATTTTGGAAGATTACCTCTAGAGTATCAAATTCTTGCCTTGCCTTCTTGGTTGTCCTCTGTGGTGGAGAGTTTCCACTTTCCTTTCTTTTACTTTCTGCACATTTGTTTTTGCCATTTCTATAGAGGGCTCTAGGTTTTTGGAGAGGAAAATAAGATTTTCTAAAGAAGGCAGGAAGGTGGAATGAGTGAAATGAGAATAAGATTTGAAAGAAGTGGAAGATGGACTGTCTTCCCTAAAGGAGGCTTGATTTCTAGGGTTCAGAGAAGAGGGTTTAGGTTTTTTGGAGAGGTTTTAATGATTTCTCTACTTCAGATTTGACTTAAAAAGGAAGGTTTCTGAACCACATGTGTTTTGGCTTCGGACATTCCGAAACGATCTTTTAGAGAAGATTGATTTTGAATTTCGGATACAAAAATCTTCAAAATACTAATGATGCAAATTCCAAAAGGGATCCTTTGGATAAAAATGTTTGATTTGAGGTATTGGATATTTCCAAGCATTGCTTTAGAGAAGTTTACTATTTTTTGGATACTTTAGTTTGGGCCTTCAGAGAATTTTAATGAGGTTTCAGAGATTTTTGTTTTAGGCTTCAGAAATTACGAAGTACAAAATCTAACTTAACTCTGAACCTTGTAATCTAGATTATGGTTTTTAGTGTTCTTATTAACTATCCTTTTGACCAGCTAAATAGTATTATTACCAAGGTAGATGAATGAATATGTATTTATGTACTTTTTATTTTGTTTTATATAGATAGAAGCAAACTTTCAGAGATCAAACAGGGAATCTTGAAGATTTTCTACAAATCAAGTTCACTATGAAAGAGAGAAGGATCAGTCGGAGGAGTCCATTAGAGTTTATTTTCTAAAGGAGTAAATAAAATAGTTAAAGGTGGAACTAGTTTATGCTAGAGGATCTAATCGAAATATTGATTGTCTTCTGACAAAGTGATGTGTAGCATATGATAAGGCAATGGAGCACATGAAGAAGGTCAAAGAAGCATTAGCAGAGGCTAATCAGTGTATTGAGGAGCTAGAAGCTGTAATAGATGTTCTTGCTGATTAGTTGAATATTTTTTTACTTGTAATAAAGGTGTTATTATGAATATTTTATTTTAATGAATTGTGCATTTTATGCACTTGGATTTAGTATGCCTAATTCTCTTCTTATCATGTTGAATCTTTCTTCTAGTAATGGTTTTGTGAAGATATCTGTTAGTTGATTTTCTGTTGGGATAAATTCTAAGCTAATATCATGATTTTGAACATGGTCCCTAATAAAATGATGCCTGATTTCTATATGTTTAATTCTAGAATGTAGAACTAGATTCTTGATCAGATTTATAGCACTAGTATTGTCACATCTGATAGGTATATCCACAAAGTTAAGGCTAAAGTCTTTTAGTTACTATTTCATCCACAGGATCTATGCACAAGAACTACTTATTGCTACATATTCAGCTTTAGTAGTTGATAGTGCAACTGACATTTGTTTCTTAGAAAACCATGAAATGATCATGCTTCCTAAAATTGACAAGATCCTAAGGTACACTTTCTATCTACTTTATATCCAGCAAAATCTACATTTGAGTAACTTATTAAATTAAAGTCTGAACCTTTTGGATACCATAATCCAATATTAGGTGCATCTAAAAGATATCTAAATATTCTTTTTACAACAATACGATGTGACTCTTTTGGTTTTGATTGGAATCTAGCACACATGCATACACTAAACATTATGTCAGGTCTACTAGCAATTAAATATAACAAAGATCTTATCATGCTTCTATAAAGTTTTTGGCAAATAGACTTACCTCTTTCATTTTTATCAATTTTTATTTTAAGTGCTCATTGGATTCCCATACTTTTCTTCATCTTCAATGTTGAATTTCTTTAGCAATTCTTTTGTATATTTGGCTTGGTGAATGAAAATTCCTTATTTCATCTGCTTAATTTGCAGTCCCAAGAAGAAGTTAAGTTCATCCTTCAAGCTCATTTCAAATTCTCCCTATATTATCTTAGAAAATTCCTTGCAAAGATTTTTATTAGTTGCACCAAATACTATATCATCAACATATACTTGAACTATACAAATATCCTTTGTTGCATGCTTAATGAAGAGAGTAGTATCAACTTTGCCTCTTGAAGAACCTTTCTCAATGAGAAATTTACTTAGCCTTTCATACCAAGCTTTAGAAGCCTATTTTAAACCATAGAGGGCTTTCTTGAGTTTGAATACATGTTCTGGGTTATGAGGATCTTCAAACCTAGGTGGTTGTTCTACATAGACCTCTTTATTAATAAATCCATTCAGAAATACACTCTTAACATCCATCTGATATAACTTAAAATTCATAAAGGATGCAAATGCAAGAAGCATTCTAATGGCTTCAATTCTTGCAACAGGAGCATATGATTCTTCAAAATCAATGCCTTCCTCCTGACAGTACCCTTTTGCTACTAATCTTTTTTATTTCTTACTATAATTTCAGATTCATCTAATTTATTTCTAAAGACCCATTTAGTTTCTATAGTAGATTGATGAGTCGGTCTTGGAACAATAGTCCACACATTATTTCTTTTGAATTGGTCTAATTCTTCTTGCATAGTTGAAATCCAGTTTTCATCTTCTAAAGCTTGTTTTATGCAAGTTGGTTCTATTTGTGAAATAAAAGTAAAATTGCCACATATTTGATGATATGAAGATCTGGTTCTAACTTTGTCATATAATCACCAATTATTTGACTTTCAAGGTGATCATGCATAAATCTCTAATCCTTAGGAGAAATATCATTACCTTCATTGTTTACCTCAGTGATGGATGGTTCATTTTCTATTTCTTCTTCATCCATTTTTGTTTCTAATTGAAAAGGTTCTCCTTTCTTGTCTTGTATTTTCATTTTTTCAACTAAGCTTGTTAGTTCACCAGTCTTATCATCAAAATTACTTGACCTCATAGAGGAGTTAGTATTTTCATCAAATTTTATATGAATAGATTCCTCTACAGTCTTACTTTTCAGATTGTAGACTCTAAATGCTTTACTAACAATAGAATAACTAAGGAAGATGCCTTCATTAGATTTGTTTTCAAATTTTCCTCGGTTTTCTTTGTCATTGTTGAGAATAAAGCATTTACACCCCAAAGCATGAAAGTATGATCTATTTGGTTTCTTGCCATAGTATAATTCAAATGGAGTTTTATTGAGTATTGATCTAGCAAAGATTCTATTAATAATATGACATGCTGTGTTCATTGCTTCAGCCCAAAAATATTGCGGGTGATTATATTCACTCAACATTGTCCTTGCCATCTCTTGCAAGGATCTATTTTTTCTTTTAGCTACTCCATTTTGTTGGGGTATTCTTGGTGCAAAAAAAGTTTAAAGAATTCCATTATTTTCAAAGAAATCAGTGAATCTATGATTTTCAAATTCTCCACCATGATCACTCCTTATGGCTATTATATGAAAACTGTATTCATTTTGTACTAGTTTGGAAAATACCTCAAAGAATGAAAAAGCTTCATCTTGGGATGCTAGAATCATTACCCAGGTAAATCTACTAAAGTCATCTATAAAGACATATGCATAATGTTTCCCTCAAAGGCTTCTTATTCTTGTTGGACCAACTAAATCCATATGTAGCAATTGAAGAGGTTTAGTTGTATATACTTCTTTGTTTTGAATGACTCTTTTACCTGCTTGCCTTTTTTGCAAGCATCATACAACTTATTGTCAAATTTGAGTTTTGGTAAGCTAACAACTAGATCTTTATTACATAATCTTTCAATTAGATTCTTGTTGGTATGTCCTAGTCTTCTATGCCATAACATGGATTTATGTTCACTTACAACATGACATTTGACTTGAATATCACATAAATCCACTAAATACACATTTCCGTATCTCTTTCCAAGTACTACAATTGAATTTGTACTATCTAAAATAGAACAAGTATAACATTCAAACACTAGTTTGTAACCATTGTCACAGAATTGACTTACACTCAAAAGGTTATGTTTTAATCCTTCTACTAATAAACATTTGAAATTGTAATAGAGGGAGGTTGGCCAATTTTACCAATTCCAACCACTCTACCTTTTTCATTATCCCCAAAGGTAACTATTCCTCTATTCTTAGCTTTAAGTTCTGGAAACAGCTCCCTTTCTCCTGTCATGTGTCTTAAGCAACCACTATCAATGTACCACTTGTTATTCTCTGTGGCTCTCAAACACACCTACAATAATAAATTTAAGTTGTAACTTTTGGTACCCATTTAGGAATGGGTCCAGGTAGGTTAGGAGTGGAGTATTTTGGCATCCATTATTTTTTCGGTGCTACTAAATTGTTTCCTTGATATCTAGTTGCATTTACAACTTTGTCAACTGTCTTGGGAAACCAAATCATATTATGTTTGGGTTTTGATTTTCTTTTAAGATTTTTCTTTCTTTAGTTTCCTATATCTTTCTTTGTTTTAAGTTTGAATAAGTTAGTAGTTAAGGTTTTTATAAGGGCATGATTTTCTGCTTTAATTTGCTCAAGTTCTATATTGACATTTTGATCAATTTTGAGCAATGTATTTTCTTATTTTAATTTGGCACATTCATTTATTGTTCTTTCAAGTTCTTTCTTAGTATCTTTGTGTTTAGCTTTTAATGTTTTGAAATCTGAATATAATTCTTCTAATAATTCCTTAATATCAGAAATTTTAGGTTTTGAGTTTACCTCATTATTGTGAATTGCCATGAAGCATATTCCCTTATGATGTTCTTCTTAATCCTTTTCTTTGGAGCTGAGTGAGCTGAATTGGGCTTCATTTTCTTCTTCTTCTTCACTCGAGCTTTCTTGCATCATGTTTTCCAGCATTTCCCATGCAGCCATGGCTTTCTTCTTCTTTCCAAATTTCCTATTGTTAGAGACATTCTTTTTGTCAAAGTAAGAATTATACTTTTCTTCTTGTCTTCTTACTTTTTGTCTAGTTCTGGGCAGTCAAACTTCATATGCCCAAACTTGTTGCAGTTGTAACAAATTGGAACTTCTTTTTTCTTATCTTTGCTTTTGAAGTTTTTGGAGTTGTTTTCAAATCTTTTCTTTTTGAACATGTTTTTGTACATTCTTATTATCATTGCTATATCCTTATCATCTTCAAAGGTTAAGACATCTTTTGAAGATTCTTCATTTTCTAATTTTGCTTGTAAGGCTATTGTTTTCTTACCTTTGACTTCATCTGGTGCTTTCTACTTCATTAGTACTTTATAGGTCATGAGTGATCTCATGAGTTCTTCTACTATCACCTTTGTTAGATCCTTTGCCTCTTGTATGGCAATCATTTAGGCATCTAGTGTCTAGGCAGAGATCTCGGAATTTTCTTTACCAGTTTGGTCTCTTCATATTTTTCTCCCAAGCTCTTTAAGTTGTTGGTAATTTTTTAAAATCTTCCCAACATTTCAGAAATGCTTTTTGAATCCTTCATGAAGAAGGCTTTACATTCCTACACTAGAATATTTATTTTAGTGTCCTTTACCTGGTTTGTACCTTCATGTGCTACCTTAAGTCTATCCCAGATTTCTTTTGCAGAATCACATGCAAAAATCTTTTCAAACTTAGAGGAGGTCAAAGCACAGTAGAGATAATTTTTTGCTTAGCATCACATTCTACTACTTGTATATCCTCTGCAGTGTATTTGTCTTCAGTGTTGGTAATATTCTTTCCATCTTTCACTATAAGCTACAATTAGTAATCTGTGGCAGTCAAGAAATTTTGCATTATCATTTTTCAATACCCATTATTGGTTCCATGAAATAGAGGGGGTCTGGAACTAGATTGTCCTTCAGCAGATGCATTTTAGAACATATTGGCCATTTTGAATCTCTTCACAAGTTAATATACTGGTAATAAAAATTGAACTAGCGAAGCCTGCTTTGATACCACTTGTTCCCTTATGCAATGATAGCTCAAGAGGGGGGGGGGGGGTGAATTTAGCTTTTAAAAATTTTGACCCAAATCAAATGATTATGGTGTTGTAAGAATAAATAAAATAAATTGTATCATAAATAGCACAAGGTTTTTATAGTGGTTCAGCCCTTCTTGGGTTCCTACTCAACTTCTCTGAGTCAGTCTTCTCTACCAAGCTTAGGTTCCACTAATACCATGATCAACCTGATCAAATATATGTTGGTTTTACTCCAAAGTTTTTTAGGACATTTCTAATGTAATCTAATCTTTTCCAAAGTATGTTAAAGTGATTTTGAAGTTGCTTCTTTTGACTCCAAAGCATGTCTTCAATGCTTCAGAAATTCTATTTTCTTGAATTAAGTATATTTGAAGATTATATACTTAATTTTGAAAGAGCATTTACTTCATATCTTCCTTTTGTCATTATAAAGATTATTCTCAAGTTGAATGATTTAAACTTTCTACAACATTCTTGAAAATAAGATGTTAGTATGTTAATGTTTTACTCATGCTTTTACTCATGGTTCAACAATTTAGTGTGTCAATTGTAAATTTAAAGTAGGATGGAAAAATGGGCAGCTATCGTAATGAGTTAAGGTGTTTGGATGAAGTGGAATGCATGTTGTAAACTACACTTAAAATGGACAACTGTAAGATGGGTTTGTTATAACTATAAGATGGGTTTATTTGAATTAAATTAGTGAATGGATTGCTAATATGACTAACAAGGTGAAGGCCCTTGAAGTTTGATAAATTTTTATATGAAAGGATAGGTTGTAATCCATCATTTGATACGTTGAAAAAGAGACCAAGCTAAAATTATGAAACCCTTAAAAACCAAGTTCGAAAAGGTGCAGTGAAATTATTTTGATGTTTACATGTTTACCTAATTAGGTAATAAGTGATGGGATATGGAAAATGATGATTTAGACCCTAAATATCTAATGGTGTAGATGGGTGAATGTCACTTAGAAATGCATGTAATTGAGCTAGAGCTTATGTAGTTGTTTGTGAATGCCAAAACTGACACATGAAATGTTTGTAGGATCCATTGGACCTTAAATTAGAAGGAAGTGACCAAATTGAAGGCTGTGAAATTGTTTTCAAGTGAGGTAAGTAGGTTTCTTATCAAATTATGTGTGATTGAGCACATTAGCATGTTGGCATTTGGGCACCGTGATTTATTGTGTTTGTTAATGATTTGAGATGTGTTTATGGAATATGCTTTGTACTTAAATTATTTACATGCATTTAATATTTTGAATAGATTGTTACCTACCTTGTTGAGGTTACATTTGTTTATGTAATGTAATATATGTGAGTATGATATGATAGTGAAGTTCATGTGGATCTATGAATGACATACATGATGGGCCTATGTGGCTATGTTGTCTGTATGGCATATGGTGTTGCCTGTGTAGCTATGGTGTTGCCTGTGTGGCTATGGTGTTGCCTGTGTGGCGTATGGATGGTCTGTGTGACTAATAGAATGCCTGTGTAGCATATAAGGTGTGTAGTAAGTGTTAGCCTTTATGGCACCAGGTACATTATAGTTGTATGTTTAATTGCTTATGCTTTTCTTTTCTCATGTTTTAGATGCCAGGCATGTTGGAGGAGCCTAACCGGGGGTTGGTGCTCGAAATGGGAATTAGCGGCGATGGAGTGACATTTCTTATTTATCTTTTGATTATTTATTGAAAAGAGATTATAATGCATTTTGTGACTTGTCAGTTATGAAATTATTATTGGTAGATGATGTATAAGGAGAAGTTTAACTTCTCAGTATTTAATAATTTTTTATTCTTAGTTATTTTCATACCATACAACTACTAGTTGGTCTATGCAACTGTGGATGTAGAAGGATTTATGAATGTGTATGTTGTATATAATGATTGAATGTATGTACAAGTTTGGAAACCCTCATATTCCATGGGGACACTCTGTCGGATTTCCAACAGGATCTTCCTCTAAAATTTGAGTAAGTAGCCCCCTCAATTAGGGGTATTATAGGGATTTCATAAACTGTCATGGACGGATCCAATTAACAATAATCTGAAGAAAGGTGAGAAACTAGTAGATTTGCTGGAAGTCAAGAAGTTAGAACATTTTGTAGCAAAGTTTGTATACCTCAATAACAAATTATACCACAGAGGGCACACAAACCCATACCTTCAATGTGTGACTGAAAATGAGGGGCAATAGTTCATCAAATCTAAGAAGGGGAATGTGAGAATTATATTAGGGCCAAAACCCTCACTTTTAAAGCAATCAGATATGGACATTATTAGCCTACTATGGTTACTAATTCAAAAGATTATATGAAGAAATGTGATAAATGTCAAAAGCATGCAAACATCTCATGGATCCTAGCTACCCGGTTAGCAACTATTAGTAGCCCCTACCTATTCTATA